>CM076262.1:34511613-34719767 GCA_038380795.1 Pyrocephalus nanus
AAACAAATCAGTGTTCTGAAGCTTTAAATTAGACTTTTCAATTAATTTAAAAGACCAAACTTAGCTATCTACCATGTTGTCTGGGTGCCATGATCTGAAACAGCTTCTACCAGCAGACTTCAGCTTTTAAAATGATACAAGAAAAACTGAGAATAATTTTCCATAGTTTTCATCCTCTAACAGAAGAGCTGAAACTTTTCTGCTGCTTTAGTCTGAAATTTTCTATTTTGAGAGAACTATTTTTTCTTGCTTCCATTCCCAGAGGAATATGCAAGTATGTAAAAGAAGTTAAATTTCCACTACCTCTTTGCTGTCATACTTTGGCAATAATTTTCAGAGAGAACTCTGGCTGTGAATGGAGAAAAGGTGATTTTTCTTTCAAAATATGGCTTACTGCTGATGGAAAGATAAATTTAATTTAGAAATGAGATATTTAGTTGCTCTTTCACCCTATCCTATGAATAGAAGACACACCTTTAACAGGTTTGTTGCACAAATTTCCTTTTCTGAATAGGATGTGATCAGCAGGTAGTTCTTTTTTCTGGTCTGGATATGATCGAATCCTTCAAAAATTAAGGTTGATCTTTCTACTAGTCTACACTTCAAACATCTTAAAAAATAAAATTAATGTAACCACACCTAACAAATTGCCTACTTTGGGCTCTCTAAAGAGTTTTGTAATATTCTGTTCACTACAGCTTGAGAAAAGCTCACAGCACCTAAGAATAATGACCTAAATTTCTACACCAGCATTTACTTTATTCTGAAGGAAGCAGTCAGTCTAGTGCTGCAGAGCTTTTCCCTAATTCTGGTCTAGTGTTAGTCTTACATAGAAGTCTGGTGTTCTGTAAGTATGTAGTGTAATGGTAAAGAAGTTACTATCCACAGGTATACAGTAATCGTTCAACTCTGAAATATTTTGTCCATCAATAGTGTCTTGTATGCCAGATAATTTAAGGCTTAGATACACAGTGTTATAGTTAATTGCAAAAGTGTTTCTGTCTTTATGGATCACATGTGGTTTAAGAGCCTGAGATGGTAAAATCAGTGTCGCATATCTTCCTTATGCAGTCAAGTGAAGAAGATACAGTATTTCAGGCTTGTTGAAGGACTGATGGAAGCCTCTGTTAATCCCAGTTGACTAGAGCAAAATAAAAGTGAGTAAACTGGCTTTGGAGTCTCAGGTGACCTGAATAAAAGTCTATAGCCATTTTATTGAATACTAATAACAGAAGTTCTTCAGTTGATCTAGTGAGAAGCTGTAATTGTGTCTCAGTTTTTTCTCCTGGAGCTTCATGAAAGGTCATCCTAAAATTTTGTGAATTATGCAAAGTGAGCAGAATTTTGAGCTTCATTTTGCCTAGAAGAGAGGTTATGTGGGACTACTTCCAAAAATCTGCCTCTGACTGCACTGATGGGGGGACAACAGGTTTCATTTTTCTGATACTTAGTCAAAATCCATATCCACTTGCATTACTGACAATCTCAAACAAGACTGGATTTACTAATTTAATGTTACTTGCTAATTGCTATTTAAGATCCTTATACTATATGTTCATGAATATATATATTTAACAGTTTCTGTTTGGGAACTTGTATTCCTGATAATGCAATATGCAGATATCTTAAAATATTAATCATGTATTCTTCATGGAAAAAAATTGGAAAATTTAAAGACATCATCTTTTTACTTCTTAAGGTTAAATTTTGAAGCAATTACATGAAGCAATAACCTCAGAAATTCTTTAAGGAAACAGGAGTCTTTGGGTCTCAAAACAGCATCAGTAATGTACTTTGTTTAATTAAACTCGACTTTGTTTAAATGAGGAGGTCATGAGCTGTATTTTAATTATTTTTTTTCTTTTTTAACCCTCAAAATAATACAATGCAAATCTGATTACATATTTGTTATAGAAAGTCTCACATAGAGAATGAGTTGATCTAAAAGAACATGAAATATATTGAATTAATCTTGTGACACAAATGAGATATGACATCACAAATGCAGCAAAACTTCTCTCATTGAAGTCTTGGGAATCCAGAGAGGTCACAGTTGACTGGAAGGTGGCAAAACTTAAACCAATTTTCAAGAAGGCCAAGATGGAAGACCCCAAAAACTACAGGTCTGTCAGTCTCACCTCAATGACTGGTAAAGTTATGGAGAAGATTATTCTGGGAGGTATTGAAAAACACCAGAAAGACAATACAGTCATTGATCAGAGCCAGCACTAGAACAGTCTCCCCAGAGCCAAGCCTGCCAGAGTTCAAGAAGTGTTTGGACAATACTCTCAGGCACATGTTTTGAATCTTGTGGATGGTGCTGTGCAGGGCCAGGAGTTGGACTCGGTGGTCCTTGTGGGTCCCTTACAATGTGGCATACTCTGTGATTCTGTGATTCTCCAGACAGAGAGAGAAGGAAGATGGGAAGGGGAGAATCTACTTTGATTCCATCTCAGGGAAAAAATGGCACATGAGTTTATCCCTAATGTCCCAGGAATGCACAAAGGTAAGGATTTTTAAGAGAGCTCTAGAAATAAGCTTGAGCAGGAGTTTATGCTTATTAGACAGACACCAGAGAGTCTATTCTCCAATCTCTCTCACTGCTCCTCCTCTTTCCCTCCTATATTCTCTGAAGTCTGAGAGAGAGTAATTTACAATTCAGTAAATGTTCACAAAATGTCTTACTGTTTTGTTGGGGCCTTTTTCTAAGACCAGTTTTTGAGTCTGTGGGCTTTAAAATTGAAATTGGTACAAAAATATCAGCCCATGATTTTGCCAAATTTATTCAGAAGCAGAAGCATCCACTAAAAAATCTACTAACCCTCCATGGAATGAGGAGTTGTTGGATAATCCTGGTGTAACATACTTGCTAGTTGAAAGTTTGGATGAATGGAGAATGTTTTCCCCAAATAACTTTTCTTTCACAATAATAAAATAGAGAACAAGTAGCTAACGTCTGGTTTAGATTCACCAACCCCACAACCACTATATGAAAGCCAAGTTTGCTCAAACAACTAGAAGCATAGTGACTAAGGAAGATGGAAATTTAAATTTGATAGCAACCTTCTTTTTCATGTTGCATATGTATATGTCAAGAAAACCTATATTTATTACAGAAGTTCAGAGGAAACAGATAAGGCTTATGTTTCTCTTTTCTTGATTTCTAAGCATTCAGCTGTTTAGCCTCAAACATAAATAGGTTACTAATTATTAATTTATCATGAAATCCAAGAGGAAAGTTGTATTCCTGTGCTAAGATTTATTTCGTTTTCTGCTGTGGAATTTCAGAGGATTTCAAAATAAATAAATGCTCTTCAAAGACTGCAGCCAAGTAATTATTTTTTTTTAACAAGATTATTAGTTTATTGACTTATGTTGAAGTGGGCTTCCCGGTTATTATATTTCATTTGCAAACATTATTTTTGAAGAATGATAGGATGATTAGTGTCATATTAGAATGTCATAATTTGCAATGCTATAGTCAAGGGTTTGCCAGCATTTGCATTTCATATCTCTTTGGTTCAATGGCTTCTTATAACTTAGCTATTAAAAGGACTTTTCACTGCTTGTCCATAAGTCTCTTTTTCAACAAATTAGTATAAAATTATTTCTGTATGTTTCATTAAGGATAAAGGAACTTGTATAATTTTTGCAATTTTTTAATATAACCAGATATTACAGTTTTGATTAAGGACACACTTCAAACAGAATTTTAAAGGAATAAACAATATTTTAAAGGCAAATATCTAATATGATAAGGATTAGGATACTCCATGCAATAAGGAGCATAATTTGTCTTTTCCTCTGGATATATAATGGTAAACATGTAGCTTGAGATAACTTAAAAATTGTCAACATCATTATGATAAAAACCAGTTAATGAGACTTCAGACAAGTTGAAAGCCCTCAAAGCATACACGAGAATAGACTATAGCAGAATCACAGAATCACAGAATAATGCTGAGTTGGAAGGAACCCACAAGGATCATTGAGTCCAATCCTTTGCCCTGAAAGGACAGCTTCTGGCCCTACATAGGACCATCTGCAAGACTCAAAACATGTGCCTGCATATCGTCCAAACATTTCTTTAACCTTGTCAGTGTTGGTGCTGTAACCACTTCCCTGGGGAGACTGTTACAGTGCCCAAACACCCTGTAGGTGAAACACCTTTTACTAATATCTAACCTAAACCTCTCCTGAGTCAGCTTCAAGCCATTCCTTGGGTGATGTCACTGGTCACCGTGGAGAAGAGATCAGTGCCTGCCCCTCCTCTTCCCCTCACGAGAAAGTTGTAACTGCAATGAGGTTGCCTCTCACTCTCCTCTTCTCCAGCCTGAACAGACCAAGCAACCTCAGCTGCTCCTCATAGGGCTTCCCCTCAAGGCCCTTCACCACCATTGTTGCCCTCCTTTGGACACTCACAAATAGCTCAATATCTTTCTTATATTGTGGCACCAAAAACCGCTCACAATATTCAATGTGAGGCCACCCCAGCGCAGAGCAGAGCCGGACAATCCCCTCCCCCAAATGGCTGGCAATGCTTTGCCTGATACCCCCAGGACACAGTTGGCTCTCCTGGCTGCCAGGGCACTGCTGACTCATATTCAACTTGCTATCAGCCAGGACCCCAAGTTCCTTTCCATGGCACTGCTTTCCAGCACCTCATTCCTCAGTCTGTAGAGACATCCAGGGTTGCCCCATGCTGGGTGCAGAACCTCGCCCTTTCTTTTGTTGGACTTCATATGGTTGGTGATTACCCAGTCCTCTGACTTGTTGAGGTCTCTCTGCAGGGCCTCCCTGCTTTTGAGGGAGTCAACAGCCCCTCCCAGTTTTGTGTCATCTGCAAACTTACTTAGTATCCCTTCCAGTCCCGTGTCCAAGTCATTTATGAAGATGTTGAAGAGCACAGGGCCTAAGATGGAACTCTGTGGAACCCCACTAGTGACAGGTCACCAGTTTGATGTCACCCCCTTCACTGTTACCCTCTGTGCTTGACCTGTGAGCCAATTGCTCACCCTCTGTGAAGAATGGATGTGTTTAACCAGCTGTGTGTTGTCCAGAAGGATCCTGTGAGAGAGTTTTGAAAGCTTTACTAAAACCCAAAAATATGAGGTCAGCTGTCTTCCCTCGATGAACTAAGTGGGTTCCTTTGTCTTAAAAGGAAAAAGTACTTTATTGTATAAGACCACCTTTTCTTTCGTAACATATCTAATCTAAAATGGTGCAGCCTTCATTCTTGAGTAACATATTTACAATTTCTTGATAATCTTCTGGCAAGAATTCTGTATCATATAGCTACCTCTCATTCTCATCAAAAACAAAGACACTGATTTTTCAGTGCAGCTATTCAGCCACTTACATTCATATATACATTCATTGGTATTAACATCAAAGGGATAACTGCCCACTCTCCTGAATTAGCCTGCAATACTGAAGCTGTAGTTCCCACACAGCTGAGCCAACTGTGACATTCATCACAACTGAGCAACCATCTGCCTGAATATAAAACAGGTTTTTTACTGTAGACTAAATGATTTACAGAAAATTTGTTAGTTCTCAAAACACAGTCTGAATGTATTTAACTTAACCATATTTAATGTTGTTCTATGAAACGGATTAAGTTTAGCCATAGCCTACTACCTATTGTGTTTGTTGTTTTTTTTTTTCTGATAAGAATAAATGTAATGAGAGCAATGCATCCAGAGATATATGAAATATGCATTATTTAAATGCACAAGAACTGGGTATATGGTATGGAGGGTGGAGAGGCACAAACAGGACCATCAGGTTCATTAACTTTTTTTTCAAAGACTTATTTATGTTTCCTTTCTCAGAATGTTTCACAGTTTCTTTATTTGTAAGACCAGGTACCTGTTACAAATCTTTCTGTGAGCATCCTTCTTGCCTCTTTGTGAACAGTTACATTTTCATCATGTCGTCCCCTTACAGATGAATCAAGGTCAATCAATGGTTGAGGACACATGAAAAAGGTATTGAAAAGGGTTAGCAGGAAAGAGTATTAAACAAGACAGAGAAATGATGAATAGAGGAGTGAACAGAGAAAGCTAACAAAAGAGCATTGGAAACATGGCCACTACAGTGCCCTTTGGACACAGAACTGAGGTCACTGTAGTTTTGAGGCCATCTCCAGGTCTGATGGTGAGCTTATGGAAAACATGGAGCACCCATATGCCCATTCCTGACTCTGGGACTATCCACTATTTAAATGGAAGACAAGATGGCTTCTCAGTGAAAGATGATTTCCACACACACCCCCCCCCCCCCAAAGTGGCTTTAGCCCTTTATCTGTGTCCAGAGTACTCTTAAGGCCTGAATTATATGTTTCTAAAATTTTTTATTTTCGACAGCTCAATAATTTAGTGAGTGCAATCAGCATTTTGGGAGATTAGCACCACAGAGGGTTTAATTCTGATTTCGAGCAGGATTTAATGAGCTTGCAACTTAGCAGAGACCTTATTACTGTCAGTGCCTGCTGATTTGACCTTTGAGCTCCAAGAAAACATAACATGGACAACTTTCCAGAGTGTTGGTGGCCACAGTGAATGAATTCATTCAAGTCTCAGAGGTGACAAATAGCTCCTAGTATGTGACCTAAACTCCAGTTGCAATGTACTCAACACTTATTTCGGTAGTTTGATTGAACAACCAATATCTTCTGAGAATTAGTATTGTAAAAAAATTCTACATATGTCTCCAAAGTGAAATTTGGTTCCAAGTAAAGGAACATTTGATCAAATTTATATTACACAGACTTTTCCCTATGCTTGTTGTTATTTGCTTTAAAGAGTTATACGAATTTCCATATAATTTTATAACACCATAATAATTTCAACTTGAAACGCATTTACATTTAATGACCCTTTGAATATATATAGCTGTTAATTTCCTAAGCCATAACCCTTTCTAGGATAGGTGTGCACCAATTTTTCTGTGCCTGACTGCGAATCCAGTGATACAAAGTACAGCCAAATGGTTCTGTGCCAAAAAACTGTGCAAAATGACCTAATTTTTCATCTATTCTTCAGGGAAGTATGTTGCAAATGACAACAAAATTGTCATATCTCCATTCCCTGCATTGGAAGGCTGTCAAGCCCTAATGAACTGGAAAGACCCTAATCTTTGCCATATTTGTTTTCATTCTTTTGCGTGGCAGCATGATAAGTTAGTTGAAATTCCTTTTATTAGGAGAAGCTTCACTTCTTGACTTTACTCAGGCTGGGTCCCAGACTGTTTCATCTACTATGCTGCAACTTTGTCATAGGTGTAAAATTAACAACAGCATCCTGTTACGACCTTCCCAGAGGGCAAGGGTAACCCAGGTTCTTGTAAACAGATCCATTGGGGTGTATTAGAGTGAAATGACACTGAATGATTGGTGTTTGTAAATATATATACATAGGGTTTACTTTAGAACAATTTGGTTGCGATGGAAAGCAGGTATGTAGCTGTTTTGGTTATATTTATTGATAATACTATGGCAATATGAAAGTATAAAAATATCACTTAAGAACATGTATAGGGAAAAAGGAAGAAAGAAACAGAGAGAAAAAAGTAAAACCATATCACTACCTGTAGATTTGATTGTTGCAATGTTGTTGTCCGTTGGTCAAAGTGATGGTCTTGATACACTGGGGGTGGGGGAACAAGCCTGTGAAACACAAAGTCCAATGAGTTAATATAATTTCAGGCTGAGTGGAAGGGCCTGGTATCTTCCTTGGGTGAGAGAGGAGTTTTCAGTCCTCTGGTGGAAGGCCTCAGAAAATGAGTCTATTGATGCTTAGGGTGTCTTTGATGGTTTCTGGCCCATTCTCACACATGGCAGCAATCACTCCTGTCAGTAGGCCTAAGTGTAAATGTGACCTTCACTAAAGGGAAGGTTATGTGTGTGTGTGTGTAAGGGAGGGCAATTTGGCATGATAAAGAGGACTCTTCTGTCACCGCAGGGTTTGTCTTTTGTCTGGTTCAAAGCCCATCTTCACCCCACGTCTTGTGTGAATTGCACCCACATCCCAAAACTCACTTTCTGCCCTCTGGGGGCATGCAAACCTGGCATAAGCAAAGCACCTTGGTGCCTCCACAGTTGTTTTATGTCATTAACCACACACCCCAAAAACCTTTCTGATGATAGTCATCTTCCTTGCCTAAGTAAAGCTATTAAGGTTTTGGCACCTTTTGCATTTTGCAATTTAAACTTGCACATGGATCCAGAGTCTTTTTATCATGTCCAAACTTCACTTCCACTTCTCAGTGATGTATTTTCAAGGTACAATTAATTTCAGGACCCTAAGTTATGCAACAAGGTTTTCTTTTCTACTTCTTCGAAAGCGTTTTCTTTTTTACTTTGTATATAGGCATGTATTTAGGAAGAATGCAACACTAGAATCTGAAAATTTGGCTCAGCTTAGTTGTCTAGGTTAGATTTGAATCCATTCTTTCAGTTGCTTTCTCTTCCTTTTTGGTTTCTCCAACAACTGACTCTACAGACAGGCTTAACTAGCTAAGAAATGTTATAGAACTATCCATGGTGTTGACAAGTGTGTATAATACAATAACTCTCCAGTTCTCCATGAAAACAACCATTAGCACTTTTTTTTCTTTTTTTCTGGGAGGCTGATGTTTACTATATGGCCCACTGATAGTTAAATAAGTAAATATATATATATATATAAACACTGCAAAATGTACACATCTTTAAAATGTATGCTTTGATTGTACAGTGTAAGAAATACCAAAATGTTAATAAAAACCATGCTTTTCAGTCTTTATTGAAGTAGTGTTCAAGTGCTATTTATCCCTAAAAAGCTTTTGCCAAACAGATCCTGTGAAGTTACTTACCTCAAAGCTTCTGTTTGCCAAGATTAATTAATGCTTGCAGTCTTGGTCACGTTACAGGTATAAATCTAACACATGCTTTCATGAAGGGAAGAAACACCTAACAGGTGCAGCTGCAGATATTGCGCAGGCACTAGACAATACTATTATTTGGAGAAGAGACATTCTTTAGAAATAGTTATGACCAGTATACTATGGCACTAATTCAGTTTTTTAAGATTCTGTTTATCTGCTCTGCCCTATGAATAAGAAGTAGTGCCTGAGAGTTGTACAATGCATTCTATATTTACGTACTGGTTGATTATTTTGGCTTTGCATTTCAAAAAGATTAATCACCAGAAATATATTTTATCAGCAATATTTTTTCCAGAATTGTTACAGTACACATGAAAACTAACTTTGAAATTTATTTAGTAACATGCTTATTTCAAAAGGAAATAAATAGCAACGATCATCTCAACTGCATATTTCCCAGGAGACTTTGGAAGCCAAACAATAACAGATTCATTTATTAATACTATAATGCTCTTAGAACACAACACAGTCCAGCAGAATTTAAACTCTAAAAATCCTCCATTTTCCAGGTGTAAGGTTGGAAGAATAAAACAAAAAAAAAATCTAGAAGGTAAGATGTTAATTTAGAATCAGGGAGATCAAAGTTCAAGTCTCAGTCCCACTGACTACTTAGATATTTAAATTAAACGGAAAGAATCCAATAGAAAAGTCAGTACTGTTAACCTGTTTTTTCCTGGGAGTGTCTGTATGCAAATCTGCATATCAAATACATTCTCTAGCCACTGAGTTTTTTTGGGGGGATGAGGGGCTCTTGTCACTTTATATTGAAAAATCTTTAGTTCATTGAGAGGTTGGAGGGGAAATCTTTCAGATTTCTCAAAAAGTTTCACTTCATTAAAAGTGGTTTCTTTCACAGATTTACATTGTAAATCCCCAACTAGCCCAATTCAGGATTTCGGTTTTACATATCAATAATCTCTTGTCAGAAGGCTCTACTCCAGGTCTTATGAAACCATAATTTCTATAGAGAAAGAAAGATATTTCTCCATTTTGATCAAAGAAAGGTAGACTATGCAATTGAGATACTTTTATTATCATAAAAGTTCCCATAGATCATCACAGTTAGGATATTAAAGACTTTTTTTCCATTACTTAAGTCAGTTAGGTAAAACTTCAAAAATCCTTTAAAATTTCTTTTAGGACTTCCCATTGTTTTCTACCTAAAATTCCTTCATGACAAATCTGCTTCCTCCAATAAGAAATAATTACCTTTCTTCATAAGGAACATTCTGCAGTGAAAAGTTGCTGTTGCATATGAACATAGATTTGGTTGAGAGCAGATCCAGGGATTATAAATTATATCACATTCATGAAAGCAATGTTCTGTCCTATAATTTTCCATCAAAACTGGGATTTGATTGCTATTGTGTTAGAGCTACTTAATACCCATGTAAAACTAACATAAGTATTAAATACAAATTCTCTATGTTTCAAGGCAACCAACAACACTGCTTACTAAATTTGACCAATGATCTATTCCATCAATTTAGTATTTTGTCTTTGACAAATAACTGGTGTCAGATGCTATTATTACATTATAATCTGATTATAAGACAGTTTTTCAACTCTAAATATTTAAAACCAAATTCTACAACTGAAAGATTTATAAGCACAATAACATATACTCCTAATTATATTATTATAGAAATTCATCTTTAGATTCAATCAGTCTATATTTTTTTATTCCTGCTAAACGTTTAGCATTGCAGCATTGGGTTCAACTGGTTCTGCTTAAGGGAAAAAAATAATAGCCATATATTAAGTTACCAAACTTTAGGTATTATTGAAATTCAGCTTCTTCTTATATTATAGGAGACTGGAAGGATCTGACTGAAACCATATTTTTATGTTAAAATGATAAAATATATTTTTAAGATAAAAAGTAAAGAGAGATATTTACCTAGTCAAGGTAAGATACTCATGATACTCAGTGGGAGGTACTACAGACTGTACAGCTTGTTCACGGTGTCCAATCTATTAACTAGAAGATGTAAAACATTGTATTAGATACACTTATCTTCAGCATCTGGAGATAAAAGAAAATGAGACCATTCTTCTTTTTACAGTATAAAATTCTATGGAACTATAGGGAGACAATATGGTTTTCTTAACATTTTACATCAAGCAAATTATGCACTTTTCAAGTTTTGTATCATTGCATAAAGGATGTAGAGAGAGTGATGTACTAAGAAAGGACAACTTAGAAACATTACCATATCATGCAAGGATGGTATTAGGAAAACCAAGCTCAGTGACAGATAAGGCATGGAAGGTACATCAAGGACACTAAAAGAGCTTCAACCACTACATTAGTAATGAATATCTGAATAAGGAAAATGTGGACTCTGATGAACAGAGTAGGTGATTTAGTGGTTGTGAATATAGACAAGGCTGAAATATTCAAAACATTCTTTACCTTGATCTTTGCTAACAAGATCTCTTTGCCCTGGCCTATAAATAAATGGTTTCAGGAGAAGAATAAGCAGCAGTAAATGAGGATCAAGTCCAGGATCACTTGAGTTGACTTGTTCATAAAGGTTCATGGGACCCACAGCCTATGTGTAAAGACATGTCTTTGCAAGGCTACTGTCCATCATATTTGAAAAGTCATGAAGGCTGGGGAAGGATTCCAACAGTTGGAGAAGGAGATAAATTTCAAAATCCATCTTCAAAAAGGTCAGAAGTCAACCAGGGAAGCTAAAGGCCAGCCAGCCTCACCTTCCTACCCAGGAAAATTGTAGAGCAAGTACTCTTGGAACACATTTCTGGGCACATGAAGGGGAAGATGATGTTTGGGAGCCATCAACATAACTTACCAAAAGGAAAATCATGTCTAATCAGCCTCATAGTTCCTGAAGAGCAGAGGACTGGATTCATGGATGAGGGAAGAACCATAGATATAATGTCCAAAGTTTTGGACATGGACTGCCACAAAATTCTGGTATCCAAATTGGGATGTTACTGTCTGTATGGATAGATAAATATGGGTGGACAAAAAATAGATGGAATGATCAAGCTTCGTTGTTACTGGGGTTTACTCAACCTCCAGGCTGATGAGTACCACAGCGGTCCTTTTTTTTGGGATATGACTTGGTTAATCTCTTTATTAATGACTTGGAAGAAGAATGACATGCACCCTGGTCAAGTTTGCAGCTGACACCAAATGAGCTGATTAATTTACTTGAGGCAGAAGGACCTAGACAAACTACATGAATGAGGAACAGGGATCTTGTGAAATTCAGTGAGCTCAAATGCAAATTCATTCACTTGGGAAGGAAGAACTCCTTGCTAAGATACAGGCTGGGTACTGAATGCAGGCAACAGCTCTGCAGGAAAGGCTCTGGAAGTCTTGGTACACAAAAATGAGGATGAGCCAGAAGCACCCTGGTTGCAGAGAAAGAGTACAACAAACTGGACTATATGAGCAGGAACACAAAGAAAATGTCAGAATCTCACAGGAGCTGGATTCTTTCTCAGGGTCAAGGCACCAGGATGCAAGTCAGTGACACCATGTTTGGCACCATTTGACAGGATTGCAAGGGAAATCCTCTCTGCTTTGTCTCCTCCCCAGGGCGGATTTGCTGTGTTGTGATCCCAGGTGCGGAATGCAGCAGTGACCACACAGCACTCATGCAGGCAGGAGGCAAAGGGGATTATTCACGTTTCCCGCGGCTTATAAAGATGCTGGAAGGAAGGGAGGGACTTGGCTGCTCGGCCAGCCAATGAGAGGGACAAGGAGGGTAATACCCAGTAAGAACCCAGGAACCGGGGAAAGGCAGGGGAAACAGCCAATGGGGTTAGGATAGGGGTGTGACCCGGCTCTGGGGGCAGAACAGGAATTGCATTCCAACCGGCCGGAAGCATGGGGTGGGGGGGGGGGAGAGAGGTTACATAACATAGGGTAAAGCAGAACAATGATTTCACAACATGAGGTTTCTCTGTGCTGACTCCAGGAGTTCTCTTGCACTGCATCTGTTTCTCCTCTGTAATTGATATTTCCATTGCATGTATTCGACGTTGTCTCCCACACAGGTTCACAATCATCGTGGTGAGGGTTACCAGGGTCAGAAACTACCCAGTGATGGTTGGGCAGGTTCATCATGAATAGAAAGTTCCAGGGTCAAGCCAAGAAGTCAGTCCACAGGTTGAGATCTGAATCAACAGAGTCCATAGTGGTCCATGCATGAGCCAAAGACCCGGCCTCCTGCTTGTCTCACTAGAGACAATGAGAAACTTTCCCTGTGAGGACAATGAACAAGGCAGCCCAGAGAGATTATGAAGTTTCTCTCCATACTGAGAGGTTTTGAAGACCCATCAGGATAAAGCCCTGAGCTGTCTGGTCTGATCTATAAGCTGACCTCTGAGCAGGAGGTTGGACTGGTTTAAATTTTGTTTTTCCAACATCTTATATTTCTACTGATTTAAAGATTTTTGAGTGCCTTACTGACCATGAAAATACACTGATTTTTTTTACAAGAGATGAGATATACAAGAGGTACTAAAACCATATCCCAAGTACAAAAGAATCAAGTTTGTCATTCTCATGTGATATACCATATAAAATGCTGAATGATTCTGAAAGCCTCAGTAAGCCAGGAAGACAAAACCAGAGTCAGAAGCAAACAAACAATAACTCAGAAACAGTTTGAAGATTATTCTGAAGTGGACTTGCAAGTTTTCTTTGTACTGTTATGTCAGAACCAAAGCTGATCTGTCTCAGTTTAAGGTCTTTCATATCTTTTTAATTATTTTCCTGCTAAAGTAATGTTTTAACTTTGTCATTATGACAGTTCTATAGCTTCATATCTTTGCATTGCTTTTTGTTCCATTGTGTACTGTTATCTTTAAAGTTTTGGAGGCCTGCTGTGACTTCTTTCTCATATATTTTCTCCATGTTGAAATACTGTATTATGAAAAATCTATAAATTAATTTTTAAAATTTATTTTAGGCAACCAAGCTATTCATCATCCATCAGATGTTTTAATTATTTATTAGTTTGGTACAGATTCTACTTTTTGAAATTTGGCTGTGAACTTCTTAAAGCAGAGAAAAACTCTGGTAAATTAGTGTTAGAAGTGAGAATTCTCTTTTAAAGGACAAATTTTTTATTTTCAGATGTATATAGAATGAAAAATATTTATGCTCCTACATTGTTTTGTAGAGGCAGAGAAGTGAATTTCTAGAGATTGCAGAGGACAAAGAGGCCTCTGTAATTACAGCACTATATTGAGGCAGCACAGAATTTTCCAATTTTGGAGTGAGAAACAGGATCTCTTGCACTTCTAGATCTTTCTCAGAGGCAAAATAAATGCATCTGCTGTGATGTACCCTAAGAAAAAGAAGGTAATCTTTTGTCATGAGGTAGCTATGGGAAACTTGGTGGGCTGGAGCTTGGCACTCTGCTTATCTTCCGAAGAGCTTCCCTTACGTGGGCACTTGAAAGCAACACAGCAATAAACTACAGGATCTCATGAACAATACTAACAGTAAATGTGTGATCTATGTACACATTTCAAATGTATTCAGAATTAAATACTTGCTGTTTGACCTTGTAGAAGACTGAGAAAAAAGTGATTAAGATACATCACGAATGTGGTGATTTAGTATATGTGAAGGTCAGTTAATAAAAGTATGACATGCACAGTTGTCAGACTTATATCTGGATTTACATTCATACAGATATGGAAGTTGGATATTTTGATTTCAAATAAAAATATTAGTTGATTATTAAGTATACTTAGGACCAATCAAAGGATGAACTTAATCCAAATTATGAGCGTAAAATATTTTCATTCTTACTGTGTTAGACCTTGAGTTATTACCAGACATTTTGTTGTTTACAGAAAAACAAAGTAGATTTCTAAGAATTTTCAGTTGAATCCCCATATTATAGGTCTAGTTTTTAGCAGATCATCTTTTGAGAAAAAAATTTATGAGTAAAAATACTACTGAATCCCAAATAGTTTCAATTTTGGTGCTTTGATTTCAAAGGTGTACAGAGGATACATTTTTTAGAAAACATAAATGATTTTTTTTCCTGAAGAATAAGTTCAATATGGCTACACTGAAAATTTAAATACACTAGCTGCTTTTTAAAATTTTGTTTTGATACCTTTATATACTAAAAGTCTTTACCTAACTTTTGAGGAATTATTAAACTTAGATCATGCATATTTATGCATCCATGCTAAGACACTGTGTCAGCATCTTATAAATACAAGATCTGATAAATGGAGCTGTTTTCACTTGTAATTACTACTATGAAAAAGGTAAAAAAGTCTCCAATTCTTACTGTAAGTTTTTATTGGAATGAAGACTAGAACAAACTGACTTTGTTCAAGGAAAATAGGTGAATGATAGTAAAATTAATGACTTGAAAATACCCTTACATACATATCTTTACTGTGGGAATCCTTCCCTACTACACTGGTTTTTTGTTCCTGCTGCTTTGAATGGCTTTCCAGATTTCAGGAACGCTATTCTGTTTCCCAGATATCCATAAAAGATAGGTCTTGCTTTCTGTTGTCTTTGATGTGTTGCTTTTTTCTTACCTCTACTTAGTACACAAATACCTCAACCAACATTTCTGCCATAAGCTACCTCCCTGCTATGAATCTCAGACTGCTTTTTCTCAATAGACTTAATCTAATTTAGCCATCAGTTTTCTCTATGGGGGGTTCTTTTGCTTCTCTACTTTCTTCCTATTCCAGTGCATTATCCCCTTTTTTCCTTTGCATTGACTTTGGTGCTTGTCTGGCATCCACTTTGGTTTAGTTCCTGATTTCTAGAGCAGACGCAGAAGGGGTGGGAACATGCACATGGAGGCAAAGAGACTAATTTTTTCAGCAGCAACCTGAAGCTGGATTTCAATGTGAAATGCATTATTGTCCCTACGCTGCACACCAGAATTTTCTCACAATGGAAAATTTTTATTGCTTTCAGGAAGGCATCCCTTCCCCACCTCTGCTCAAGTGTTTGGACCTTACCCTGAGCACAGCAGCCAGGAGAGAACTGACAACCAGTCCCCTCTCCTGTTCACCTAGGTGTCAGCTTTAGATAAATTACTGGCCCTGAAAGGTTTGTCATATTTTCCTTAATCTGGAGTAAGCAAATGGTTGAAATTAATACCTGATTATATCCTGAACTGGAAATATTACATTTTGGGAGGCAGATATTTTTCATTATGATACACCCTAGTAACGGGAAAAGAAACATTAGTCACAACTATTCCAAGATAGAAAAGGATTTCTTGAACATCTTGCACATACCTCACCAAATCCATTGTCACTGCAGGAGAGCTGTGTTACAGCTGAGTGACTGTCACATCCCTATCCTGTTTCTTACGTTGTATAAAGGCAGGTTACATTAATGAATATCAGATAGCTGCAAAAAAACCTCAGCAGTATTTATGTGTTTCCAATTAACTGAACTCTTCCCTCCCTTCTGCCCTTCTTCCCTCAGGATAGAGGTTCACTCAGAAATTGACAGGGCATCCTCAGATTGGATATTCCTTTTCTTTCTCAGATGAAGATAATCGCTTTTTATTTTTTTTTTCCTTTTTCTTTTGGTTATGGAGTTCTGACTTTCTTTTATTATGAAAGAAAATATCTTTTTAAACCTTAAAAAAAACTTCAGCTTTCAGCAAGTTAGCACACAGGGGTGGAGATGGTGAAAGCAACAAGCAATTAACTTTACTAAGACATTGTCTGTTCAAGAGCTAACACTGATACATGCTTTTGTATTATAACTTATTATTCTTAATTATTATTTATTTTTTATGTTAATATTTTTTACTTGTCATTTTGTTCTTATTACCTTTCAGCTTCATAAAGCAGTCCAATAGGAACTAAAAGGAACATAGCAGAAGGATGTTCTTTCAAGATGGAGGTTTCGGAGGGGAAGAACAAGTAAAAACGTGTTTGAATTAAGTAGAAAAGACACAACAGGAAAAAATAGGAATTTCAGATAGTCTGAGAACCAGCCTGTGTCAAAGAAGGATGCTTGGCTTTCCAATTTTAAGAGAGAATGATAGCTGTTCTATAGGATTTTTGAATTATTTTATGACAGCTCTATAGCAAGAACTTATTTTTCAATTTTATTCTGATATTCTCTGAAGGAAATAACCTGGACCATAGGACACAGTTGGTCAACTTCTTCACTCATCTGTCAGTCAAGGGAAACACCACAACATTCTATCTTCTCATAGCTGGAATAAAAATGACAGTGATATCCCCTTTCTTGATCCTCTGTCTGGGAAGTAAAACATAGTGCTGCTTGCCTGTAGCTAGTCAGATGAGAGAAACCAGTGATAAACAGCTGGCATGATGTGCACATTTGCCATATATTTAGAGAAAAAGGTGCTTTCCATATGTCACATAAATATGTGCTTAAAATCTGTGCTACTACAAAACTAAATTACAGTTTTGAAAGTGGTTGCTCTTTTAGTAATTTGATCATTGAAACCAAGTAGATTTTTGAATTCAGGCAAGTTGGTTTCTATGACACAAATCCTGACAGTCCTATAAGCAGTCTTTTATTCATCTTTTTATTGATTTCTGCCATGAAGCAATGCTTTTGTTGCATGGTTCTCAGTGAAGGACAAAGCCTTAATATTTACTGTATTCCTGTGTGAACACACAGAGCTGTAACACCTAATCATTATTCACCCTGGAATTGTGTCTTTGCATGGCTCTCACTCTGGGTATATGCTTTCCATTAGCAACATCAACAGAACTTGAATTTACTTGATTTGGATTCTTCTTAAAAGTTTTGACCCAGCCAGAGAAAGAATGAAGAAAAAGTTATTTAATTTGATTGGGAACATATTTTTCAGATGAAAACTTGGGAAGCTTGTGGAAGTAATAACTGATAGTAGTTACTGAGACCATAAAAACACTTAAATTTTAAAGAACAGCTTTTTGTCATACAAATTTTGTAGTCTATTCTTTCCTTCCTTTACTCAGATGTTTTTAGTTGGTACTGCAAAAATTTCTAGTTAATCATGAGAAGAAGGATAATACCTAAATATATAAATAAATCTTTTGGGAAGAGATGGATAATTTTTATCCATCCAGTACTTATGAATTATTCTGTAAATTCAGTGTAATTAAATGACACAATAAGTTTCTCATGTTTTATTAATACAAAGCTATAGACAGAATGTATCCTACTGTTTGCAGTCAGACATAATAAACTCTATGTATCTGTAAGTTGTAAATTCTTAGGCTCTGAGACAATTTTGGGGTGTATGTCTTTGCATTTCCTTAAAATGTACTTTTATGTCAGCTGATGACATTGTAACCTTGGTTTTAAAGTTTGTGTCCTACTTACCTGTTTACTGTGCAATGTGTTCATAGTCAGGCCTTAACATCTGGAAATATATGCCAAAAATGCGTGGTTGGTCTTCTTTGAGCAAGCTCAGGGTGTCAAGGGAGAACAGCTGAATTTCCACAGGAGTGTTGCTAATACAGCTATCTGCATTTTCCAGCTCTTCCACAGACTTCAGTTTTGACTTAATGAAGGAGCTTAATGACTAAAAATCATGAAAGATCAAGTTCATCCTCGGTCAGTAGCAGTAGTAAAATCATCTCAACATCAACATCTATGGGAAGTATTGCCATTAGATGAGCAGAAAGGTCTTGAATTTATATTCCATGAAGCTAAAAACAATAGAAGTTTTACAACGTACAAATTCAGAAACTTGTAAAAGTTTTTTTGCTGAAGTCAGTATATCAGATGACAAAAAATCTTTCTAACAGAGTTCAGCAGTACTTGAAGGAAGGTAGTTTTCCATTGTGGGGCAAAAATGACAGACTGTCCAATGCAGGCAAGAATTTTATGCTTTAAGTTCTGAGTTGTTTTCAATTCCTCCTGCTCTGTATTGGCTTCCTTTACCACTGACAGGAAGCATGCAGGAACCAATTGATTTCATTATGCATAAGCTATTCCCCTGCAAGGCAGTTGCAGGGATGTAACAGTTCCATTTGTTAAGCATAGGAATCTGTAAATAATTTTAGATATTAGCAGTTGATAATTTAATGGGAGGAGGAGAAAAAAAGAAAAGTACCATAACATTTAACATCTCAAACATTTCAGCATCTATTATTCTCTGTTTTGTTTGGGGGGGTGGGGGGAAAGAGAATCCCCTCAAAGAGGTGGGAGTGATGTGGATGGATATCCATATATGAATTGTAAATGGACTCTGCTTATGCACACTCTGACAGTCATTCCTTTAGTACTGACATTTTGAAAGACATCAGAAATCCTAGTTCCTAGTTGTCTGGCATCCTAGAGATGTCAGATAAAAAAAATACCAGATCCACTGAAAGGTGAACAGACAGACACATTACAATTTTATCTTTTTTAATTATCTCTCCTTATGTACATTAATAGCCTAAATTAATCCATCTGCTTCTCTAGATTTGTCAAGATTTTAATTAAGGTGTCTTGAATATCTGACATTATATATATATATACAATGTATACATAGGATAAAGTGTCTTGTATGTTCTGTTTTTGAATGAGCACCTGAAATATTTTTTAATCTTTCAAAGATCCAAAAATTTTTCCATTATGGCTAACTTTATGTCCATAGAAGGAAAGGAAAGAATTAGCTCTCCACACCCAGAAGAAAAAAAGAAGCTCAGTTGTTCTCCCTATTTCATTATTTATTTGGTAGTTCAATTTCAAAGTTAATAAGTGAGATAGAGCAATACGTTATTTCCTGAATTTAGTGAAAGTGGTATTAAAATATTATTGCAGCTTTAAGCAGAAGTGTATTTGAACTCAAGTAGAAAGGCTGCTGGATGAAGAGGCTACCCCTTTTTGAGAATCTTGAATTCACTTTAGTCATTGATGGCACAACTTGCTAAACAAAACATAAAAACCAACCACCTAAGCTGCACTTACCCTGATAGGCAATTTTTTTTTAATACATAGCTTTATTCTGGAAAAAAAACCCAAACTGCAAAACAAGCTAGAAAGGTATATAAAGCAAAACTCAATCTTGACTCTTGATGAAGGTTTGGATTTTTAAACTATGTCAGGAAGAGGAAATTTCTATATTATGGCATTACTGAGAAAGAGAAATAAGATAGGTCATTAAGACTTCTGGCACTCGCTGAGTCAACAAATTTTAACATAACTCAAAAAATGTGAAGGATTTTAACCCACTGGATTTTTTTTCACTGGTAATAATTTATACTTCAAAGCTTATGTCAAAGGAAAAAATCTCACAATCTACAGTAATTATAACTCCATATGACAACACGTCTCAATCCACCCACTGGTTAAAAGTTACTTTTGTCTTTCTTGTCATCATCACTATCTCCTACAATGATTATGAGAAATAGAAAATAATCTCTATCGTTAGCAAATGGTCTGAGAATGATGTCTGGTTACAGAAGCACATTACCTGTGTCTCTTGTGAAGAGGAGGGTGCTAATGCAGTGACATCTGAGATATTTTTGATTTCTTGTTTAAGTTTTTTCGTCATTGACTATACTAATACTGAGCCTGAGGGAAGCAATGCTTCCTAGTTTCTTATAATTTTCACCCCAGCATCAACTGGTTTTTTGATTGTGTAGTTGAACGCCTATATAATTGAACTGCATGTGATAAGAGGTAAAAAATCTAAAGATGGCCTGAGCTGTATGAACAGTAACATTCCTTGTGCATTGATATGTAAACGTAGTTTCAAACTTAAATTTAAAAAATATCTCTTGCCTTATCTGAGTCTTTGTTGATTCTTCCTACTTTGTGTGTAATTTCATTATTTTATTATATAATTTGTTAAATTGGGTTAATGAAATGTAACTATCATCTTCCCTCTATTACTAATTCTCAGAAGTGCTTATGATGTTTTCATTTAATATGTGTTATTGCTGTATTATGTCAGGTACGTCAGGATTTGATTCATGCCTTGAATTCTCAGCTTGATAACTAGCTACTGAGTCACAGGCCGTGATTGTCATTTTCCACGGGCACAGAAAATATTGGCTGTCACCCAACGTAAAGTTCTGGTAGGCTTCCAAAGGTTTTCTATTTTCTTGCTCTGTTTGCTGCACAAATGTTGTCTTCTTTGCCTAGATGTTTCAGTGTGGAGTTTTTTTCAGTTTGACACTGAAACTCCAAGCAACTTTTACTGCTCAGTGTCCTGAGCAGTAAACACGTTATTTTTCCTCCTCTAACCTGTTTAGAAATCCCTCCTCACCATAACCTGTTTATATCACTTTTGTGTTCTCTTTTATTCACTTCTAGTTTCTCACCTACATGTTTATTTTCATAAAGACCTAAACTTATTTAAAATAATAATGAAAATATAACACTTCTCATCTTCTTTATCTGTAATTTCTTTCCTTAATTATTATTCCTGCTTTTTTCTACTCATATTTATATATCTGCTATTCTTAATTAGTATTTTCATAAAAATTTGAAAGGGAAAAAGATAGACCTTCATTATTCTTTTATCTGTCATTGATCTTCATTCTCTAAAGCTTATCAATTGTGCATATTTTTCACAGTGCTTGGATTTGTTACCTTCAACTCACTTCTGCAGTCTAGATTTTTAGGATACACTACAGACCATAAAAATTATTTTGACTATTGGGACCTGCCATTTGACTTTCATATTCCTTCTCACAAATCTCTCTTAAACCTTTCCCTGTGCATCCCTTCTCACTTAATTTTCATGCAAAGCATCTTCATACCTGTGGACCCTGGTGCATATCTCTTTCTTCTGGATTATGTTCTCTACTTTTCTACTCCAGATTCTCTTTGCTGAAGGCACTTGTTTCTGAGTTCTTTCAGCTGTGCTTTAGTTAAGTTTAATTTTATAGTTTTAGTTAAGCTGTCTATTTGAGTAGGTTATAGCTATAGTGTGTTTCTGGTTTTTAGCAAGTATTTACCTGCAATTTGAAATAATCCTCAGACACATCCCATTCTACAGCTGACCATGAAATTAGCATGAAGTGAGCCAAGATGTCATCATTTTTGTAATTAGTGGTAGGAGAAGTGCCTAAGTTTAAGTATCATTACTGCCACCTGAGAAGTGCTGGTGCTTCAGAATATAATAAATTTTATTCTGTCTAGAAACACCTTAAACAATAAATATAATATTTTTCTGTCATCTTTCCATGTCTTCCTCTTTGAACCATGCAATTCTAAATCTCTCAGCCCATGTCAGTTGTTCCTTCTGCTTATCATCCCACTTTCCATATGCTAAATTTCCTCCATCCTACCTAACTGGCACTAGCTATACAAAATAGATTTTTCTGATTTGCTATCAAAGCATTCCATACAGCAAAATCAATTTCTACATTCATAGAGATCTAGAATAACAGCGCATAAAATAAAATGCATCTAAACTTCCACGTTACAGCTTATGTGTCATAGAGAATTTTTTACCTCAGTAAGAGTAGATGTTTCTGAACTTAAAGATGACTCTATGAGCATATATCTAGAGAAAATGTTTCTGTGTGGTGTTGCAGGCTTATTAGCTGCATTATAACTGCATTATAACTGCAAGCACAGAATTCCATATGTGCTAATCTGTCTTGTTTCATTTTAACTGTAGTGGAGATGTACCTCCTACTTAACCATATTTATTTATTTACTAAGAGTAGAAGGTTATTATGAGCAACTAGTGCTTCTAAGAAATTATTTTCTTAGAATCACATCTGATTTGTCCAAATTTATACTTTATTTCCTAGGCTTAAGATCTACCTTTTTCTTTCACTCTACCATTCAGCTGCATGTTGTCACAAGTGTGAATATTTGCAAACATGAGTGGAAGGTCTGTTTAATATTGTCACTTTTGAATTTACTTTATTTAATGTCTTGCAGAAGAACAATGCCAAAATGAGCTCAAATTTCAAAACATACACTTTTCCAGCAAGAAAATCAAACAGCAAAGCATATAAAAATAACTTCAGAGAATGAGTAATAGCAAAGCTACAAACAACAGTACACTCCTGACAATATTCAGTCTGTTCTTTACAAAAATAAAGTATCAAAAAATATTGTTTTCTTTTTTCTCCGTAAATAGACATGACTGCACAATACATATTAGGCAAACATCAAAGTAACTCTGAAACATTAAAACAATGCATGCTACACATAGAATTTTAGGAACAAGGGTGTACAATAACAGATATTTTTTTCTGAACTGACCCAATATCATATGGTACTTTAACTACTTTTCCATCTGTCACTGAGTGACATGACTGTGTCTGATGTGTGATACGACACTAAGCAAACCTGTCAATGCAACACCTGATTTAATACCACAATGCCAGCTATTAGTTGCTCTTTCAAAAACATTCTATAATTAAATTTCTTAAGGACTGTGATGAATGTTACAGAACCCCATTTGTCCTGAGGTAGAATTTACTCATCCTTTCTGTTAAGAGATTAGGTGAAAAGTAACAGAAACTAGGTTTTCTCAAAATTCTGTCTTGTTTAAAAAATAAAAAAAAACTTAGGAAAAATCAGAATTAATGGGTGAAAAATTCTAAAAGATATTTTTTAGCAAATCTCCCCCCTTTTTACTATGCCTTTTAAAAACAGGTTCCTTCCTTCCTTTTCTTGTGCTTGGTCAAGCAAATTTTATGACATTCTGGGTTACAGCAAAACTTCCCTGTAGCATAAAATCTCACTTCTCTTATCCCAGGCTGCATCTGATTTTCCTCTTCTGTTTCTATAGGAATTTGTCCTGGATTCTGCATGTGTGGTAATATTTCAAGGAACCATTTCATACTGAGTCTAAATTAGGCGCCAAGGAGCTAAATATCTGAATATCTTTGAAAGCACCTACCATTTAAATAATTTGGATTCACATTATTGAGATCTAAGATAAATTTGGAAAATGAAACATATATCACATGATTAGTTTTGGTGGTTGGCATAGCAATGCCTCAAGACCAGAGATCAATTCAAACCAAAGTTAAATAGCGAGAGACAAAACAAATTGATGCTCAAGTATCTAAAGCAGTGTAACTTGAGGCTCACATTCCAGACTTCCATCAGACTTTAGCTGATCTGGAAAATGGGGAAAAGTCATACAAATTCCTCACAGTTAATCAGGAAACTTTTAGGGATAGGAATACCTAATTCAACAAGGACTCGGGAAGTAATCTGTAAAAAACCAGGCTGATAATTCTACTTTTTACTCAGAAAAAGGGAATTAAAACTATAATAAAGAAAAAGACGACAGTGGAAAACTGGATAAATAAAGTGTGCTGCAAGAATTTATCATGGCAAAAGGAATAAGATGTCCCTTGTCCTTTTGACGCCTTTGATATTGTTAATAGGCACTTGTATTTTTCAAGTGAGGCAAATTTTCTAAAAATACTGAGACTGTTCCTCATCAAAGCATAAACATAATAGAGGACTATAAGGTCACAATTTTTTGTGAAATGTAAAGATACAATGATAATTTTCTATTTTTCATGGAACTTTTCTATGAAACTGTCAGACAGACGGTGTAAAACATTAAGAAGAAATACATATTTATTTATTTATTTATCTTTCCTAGTACACAACTCAACTGTTATACTCATTGATTAATTCATAGCTCGTAAGAGCTAAGAAATGGAAGTAAACATCTCTAACCCAAGAATGTGGACATCCCTAAAACTCGTATGTATTGGGAGGATACACCATGGGAAATGTCACTAAAATTTTCAGAACACCTAGCTACTTCTTCCTCACCAACAATGTGGGGTTAATGTCAGCCACAGAATATGAACCAAAACTGGGTTTCTAGCTGGGCACTGTCTGCCTGATTTATGTTCTGATCTTCCTATCCAAACCATTGAGAGATTAATACTTTTGATATTACAGATTCAATACTAACTTGCAAATGAAATACTACAGAACTTTTTTTTTTGAACTATGTAGGAAAATATCTCTGCTGTTTTGTCTATCTTTTTTATTAAAAAAAAAAAAAAAAAAAAAAAAAAAGTGTTGCTTAAACCAGGGATTTAAAAACTGCAAATTTGGACTTTTATTCTCAGATAAGAATAAACCACTCAAATAAAACACTCAAATTTGAATAAAACACTCAAATTTGAGGTGGCTTAGTCTGATATAGAAATCTGTCCTGTAGAATTAGTGTTTGAGATCTTCCTGCTGAGAGTCTAGACATGATTCTATAGAATTTCTTGCTCCTTTCCATTTTCATCCTTGTTTTCTTTCCTGCTCTCCAGCAAATTAGATATGTGTAAAAGAAATAGAAGAAGGGTTGTCTTTACTTATTGCTATGCCTGTGGATGTGAATAAATGGATATATCTAGTCTGAGGACAATCAGTAATATGTATGAGCACCAATTCGATCACTTGTGGCTCAGTGGCAGAACATAATGAAGTTTTTATTTTAATCTTGTGAATCTCTAAAACTTTAAACTAATTCTAAACCTCTAAATAGTCCAGTAGGATTTAGCAGGAACATTTCAGACCACAGGATTAATTCTGAGAAAAGTCTTGCTTTTTCAGTGTTTTGGGTTTCTTTCTTTTCTACATTCTCCATTTTCGAAGGTTCCACTTTTCTTTCTCCTTTCATTTCCCTTAGTGTTACCCAACCTAATACCAAATAAGCTATTCTATGTAGATTGGTGAATTGTCTTGAAAAATATATGTTCTGTACAAATAACTGGGACTACAAACTGGAAATGCAAACTGGTTTTTCTCTTCTGTTGCTATTTTAAATCAGAAAAACCACTTCTTTACTGCTCAATCTTACATTTGAATTTGATTTATAATTTAATTTAAATTGATTTAATTTTATAATTCTGAAAATAAATACAGGAGTAGCTGACAAAAATCTGTTACAAATGTATTTATGCTTATTGGGCAGCCCTGAATGAAAATCACAGTTCTGTGGTAAGTCAGTTTTATATATCTATTATTTCTTTCTGTTAGTAGGATGAGGTATTTCACTTTACGATGAACTGCGTAACTGCTAGTAACAGAAAAAAAACCCCACATCAAAATCTCTCTACAGGGAAAAGTTCAAAAGCTTTTATAGAAACTATAAAGTATTATAAAGAAGGTTGTATTTTGCTCAGCATAAAAAGAAATTCAGTAATCTCTGCACAAAGCCCAGTGTAATTTTCTAGCTGGACATCTTTGACATAATATCAGCATCCAAAATGGGCATGCTATAGTCTGCACAGTTCTAATTATCTTGGAGATAGCTTTGCCTGGTATTGATTGCTGAGCATATTTCTCAACAGATAATAGTGACTTAAAAGGATAATTTCTGATTAGGTCTGTGAAATATTTGTCTTCACACTTATTACCCTAGTTCTTATAATTAAATGACATGATGTTAGATTTGCATGCAAACTTACATCAATAGAAAGCATAAAATAGGTATTTACAGAAAGCAACTCTATAGTCCTGGTCATGATGTGAACTAACAAAAGACATAGGAGCCTGATGAACTCTCTTTAGTGCAGTCAGTGTAGATCTGAGATTTGGCCTGGCAAAACAGTGTATTTTTGGGAGGTTTATTGGGTTTTTTTCTATTTTTAATTTTTTTTTCATACTTCTATTATAGAATGCCAAATAGATGGGACTCTTTTGCCCATTTAGATTGATGACTTTCAAAGAGAACACAATTAGAGGCTTAATTTTACTGAAGGGCTGATGATAGCAGGATAGTTGGAGGGACTTGGTTGTGTTTTTTTTGAGATCCTAATTATAAGCTAGGTATAGAAGCTTTAGTATAGTAGCCAAGAAACTAATTCACATTGTGTCTAAACAGCATTTGTCAGGGGGTTAAAAAGATTTTGAGCAGAGTTACTCTGTTCTCTCATACTACTATTGAGGAAATAATTTGGCCCTTTTGTTCCTATTTGGCTAATTTGGGTTTAATAAGGATTCTTGTCACCTTGGTGTCCTTATTCTTTTCCCAAAAATGAAATAAAAATGTTTCTGAATTAACAAAAAACAAGTGGCAAACCAAACATATATATTCTGGCATATGAAAGGAAGTGCCACGAAGCTCTGATATTTAGCACAAGAGATACAGAGAACATATTTTTCCTCTTTTGTGATTTAATAATGGAAAGGTTTTGTTCATTTACTCTACTATTGCCCTTTTTTCCCCAAAAAAATGGTTATGTTGATCACAAATTTTGCCATAACTGATGTCATTGCAATCAGATTTTCCAATTTCTGCTTTTATCAGGTTGGCTTTGTAATGCCTTCCTTTTTATTTTTTAACTTTTATGAAATCTTTCAGTTAAATGAATAAACAAATTTTGCAAGACAACAACCTGGCCCTGTGTTTCTTGCCACATCGCTTATTTCAACACCTCAAAATAATCACTCAGCTGTACCGTCAAATAACACTTATCAGTCAGTGCCTCGCTAAGGGCCACAGAGGGTATATGTAGCATTTAATTTTAATTTGTTTCTCAAGAATGACTACATAACACCAAATCATTTATAGAGAAAGGTAAGTGTCATGTTCATTTTCTGATCTGCTCCCACACAGGAAATTGGGGCATTACTAAATATGACCTAAAAGAAGAAGATAAAATGCAAAACCACTGTATACCTTTTATTTTACCACCTAATTGAATTATGGTCACCTTGTGCTTGTCAGATTCAGCAGAAGAGCAGGTCCTTTTGGAAACAATACTCAGAGACTGTTGGAAGAGATAATAAGACAGAGTGGAATGCCTTTTTTAAAATTTCTCTTGTCTGCTGAAGTCACATCTATGTTTAAATTTTGTAGTGAATCCAGGAATAGGATTAAACTGCTCCTGGTCTGAATGACTGCAGCAGTTTTTACACTGCAGTGCTACTAGGAAAAAATCCTATTCCTCCATCTATAACCAAAGGAGAAAAGTAGGTATGACTCTTGTGCCACACCAGTGTTTCACCCTGAAACCTTGGTTTCTATCATAGAGTAAACTTGGAACTGTATGTGTTCATTTAAAGTGAAGAACAGGGATTTCACAGAGACAAATTAGCCCATATGTGCTCTACAGAGCATATACAGGGAATTTGACATATTCTGAACACATTACATTTGCTACATCTTCCGTGATCACCTGTGTCATGTCTGAGCTAAGCTCTGTATCCCTGCACAATCTGCTGGTGTTTTGCAGCTTTATCTGATACATCCTAGGTATATTAGTCTCTTGTATAGTCGTCATATCAATAATGTAATTAGTTTAAGAAATGTTTAGATACTAGGCAAATTCAAATGTCTTCTAAGATTTCTTTGTCTCTGAAAATATAAGATGTCAATCTTAGAGTATTGTAATCTTATTACTATTATGGTACTGATGTTAAAAGCAGCTATACATGAGCATGACAACACATCCTGGCATGCCACAGTTTCTTCGTACAAAACATGTATTATCCTCAGTTTTGGAATTTAAAATGTGATGAAGTCAAGTGAGTAAGGTTAGAGAAAAAAATTAAGGTTCTCCTAATCTCTCTCTGTTTTCCAGTGAGTTCTTAAGTTTAACCATATATGTAAACTCAGACCCAGTGACAGAATTAGAATTTAGCCATTGCGATGGTCTCTTTACTGAAAAACCTTCTATATCTTTTGGAGGAAGTGAAAAACAAAACACAAAGTTGTTACCTACCTTCCTTATAACTCCCCCAAAGCTCTGAAAGATTCAGATAAAAGGTTCAATTTTGGTTCTGTAGTTATTTCTGGATTTGGAGAAGGCACTTGTCATAGCCCTGGACATTGATCAGAAAGGAACTAAGAAAAGTTGACATCATGGTGAAATTGAATTCCTTGCCATTTCTTGACAGAAGGTGACATTGCAAGCTAATACATTTCTTCCAGTTTACCTGATGAAATTTGTCCAGACATTGTAAGGATCCAACTCACAAGGAAACTACAAATTCAAGCTGCTTAAATGAAGAAAAAAAAGCTGGAGATAAGTCATATGAGTTATTGTAAGAGGTTCTGTGTTGCCAAAGAAGTGTTTTCCATCAGCTGATTGTATTCAACTGAGTTGTTTCTGCACTAAATCTTTTGTAACATAGGACAAAGTGCTTGACATTTGACACAATATTCAAGTCGTCTTAATTTTCATTACTACTCATGACCTCTGTAACATTTAGAGATATTTTGCTCTCTAACTCTAAATTGATCTCTATGACTGAAAAAAAAATAGCCTACAATTCATTGATTTGGTTGCATTAATTAGAAAGTTATATGACTATTCTCCTGAGAAACAAGAGAATTACATCCTCCCGTAGGTAAGAACAGGAAGCATGAAGGTCAAGTTCTTTCTTTTACTAGTGCCTACTTTGTCATTAACCTTCGGTCTCTAAACACTATTTTTAAAGGAGCTTTAAAGTTGAAAGGATAGTAAGTGTTCGTAAAGAGTGCCTTCTCCATCTAGTTCTGAGAGAAGAAGTTAAATTCCACAGAAATATCAGGCATATGCAATGAATACTCACTTTCTTTAGTGTTACATAACAGTAAGTATTCATCTGGTGATTTGCCTAAGGAGAATTTGACTCTTTGTCCCAATTTACATTAGAAACTGTATCAATGTGTTCATTCTAGACTGTTAGCATTTAATCTTCAGATTTTACCCACAGTTACTGAAGATAACTGACTAAATGTGATAGAATCAAAAATTTTTTAACACTGATATACTTCAACTTGAATATTATTGCTGCCTAATTACTGTTTCTAATGCATAAATTCAGTCTAAACAGAAGAGGCAAATTCAATGGTTTTGGTTCTTATTGTGAGTTCTGTTAGCTAATGTATTTTGTGCTCAAATGTACTTTGTAAAATAAAATATAAAATCACCCAAAAAATTTTTTTCAAGAATGTGAGCTGTCAAACTCTTTCAAAAATAGTTGTATGATATATTGACGTTTCAGTGATATTGTAGTATTTTGACTGAAACAAAAGTCAAGATATTTTGATGCCATAGAATACATAATGAAGAATAGTCTTAAAATGTTTAAGATTTTTAGGGTAAGAATGTTATGATTATTCTGCTGAACTTATTCTGCTTCAAGGATATAAACTGCAAGCTTATGAAGCTATTACTAGTTTTATGTGAAGATGTATAATTTTAATATCTCAGAGACCAAACTCATTTTTAATTTAACCTTTCAGGTTTCTATAGATGTTCATATCTGTTCTCTTTGTCATAGCATTTTCTTGCTAATGCTTTACAAACAGACAGTTTTCTAAGTATTAGAACTATCCAAAGTTAATGAAATATTCTCAAGTTCACCATGCTTCAAAGAACGCTTCTAATAAAAATGGTTACACATGACTTCATTGCATTTAGAGATCCAAATTGTGTTTTTACAATATCTAAAAGTAAGCCCATCAGAAACCTTACAAAGGAGGTACTCTGAAATAACAGATAGTTAATAAAGCAAAATGTAGAGGATAGATGTCTGTCATAGTTTAGGAATAGTACCAATCAATTCAGTGTCCTCACCAACACTCTTCCAAAACAAAGTCAACTTGCTCTCTCCCCCTCCTTTTCCTTCCTCTCCCCACTTGGAGTTGATGATGGAGTTGAAAACTCTAGCAAAGTTTTCAAAATACAATGTGACTGAACTATGATCAGCACATCTTTTTCTACAGAAATTATGATTTTCTTTGGATAGCTGACCATAATTAACCTAGTTACCAAGTTATACTATGTCAAGTGAGCAAGCTCTCTCATGAAATAAAACACTCACTTGAAGTTTTACATCATAGGCTGGTAGTTTTTGCTTGGTTATATGCCTCAGTTGACTTAGATGTAAATTGTTATGCTGTAATAACTGGCTTACTACCATCTATGTTAAGAAATATGCCACCATTATATTTAACATTCAATTCAGGGAAAACACTTGTGCATACTAGATGATATCAGCCTTATAATAACTCATTCTCAGTCAGTCTGAATAGTAATTACACTCTCCAAATACTTTTCTGAAAACCAAGATAGTGTGATTGAAACTGGAACAACCATCAGCAAATGTTATCAACACCAAGTACAGGGAGGACATAATCCCGTTTTTATTTACCTGTGAAAGTATTGCATGAGATTAAAAAAAAATCTCATGCAAGGATAAAAATGTAAAGTCCGTGAATATTTCCTTGCTTCGGTGCTTACAGAGAACATCTTCTAAAGTGACTCTTTTAAGCTGATGTCTCATTGAATGACTTTTTGCTTGCTAAATTCTGACCCTGCAGAATCAAGGTCTGACAGCATGCACAGTATTAATTCCAATTCACCTATGCACAATATTAGTTCGAGTTCACCTTCACTGCAAGTGATTATGTAAGGGAATATTTGTAGGAAAGAACCATATTCACTTGAGGTTCATTTTTATCTGCAAGCTGCAGGAAGACTTGCTGCACCTAATTAAGTGGAATATCTCATTTAAAACATCTTCCAACAGATGTTGAAACTGTCTTAAAACAAACATTGATTTAATAATGTTTAAAACATAAAATATATACATGCATATCAAGGAACTAGAATTTCACAAAAGAAAACACTCCTGAACTTGTGTCTCTCGTGTTAAAGTCCAAGCTGCAAGTCAGATGACTGAAAGAAATTAAACTTGAACTTGGAGGTCTTTTTAAACATTAAAGATTCTATGAGTGTATGGTTCTATGATTCTGTGATTTTATGAACTGATGGAGTTCCATTTATTTCATGACTTACCACTGGTCCTTACAACTATGGCTTTGCCTTATTAAGTTACCCAAAGACTCTCTAACAGCCATGAAACTTAAGGAATTTCAGTGCGTGGAATTTAAGTGTCATCACTCTACTCGGGATTTGTTTTCATCCTTTATGGATCAGTTTTTATACATGGTTGTTGTCTCTTGTGAGTGCTCCAAAATGCTCAGGGGAACCTCAGCATGAATGATATATTCTGATAAACAACAGCTCGTCAGTGTTGCTGTCTAACCTTTCCAACACCCAAGGCAATGACTCCTCTGAACTCACTGGCTCTGAACTCTCTGGTTAAACTCTCATGTCTCAGTACAAAACTTCTCTCAAGGGAAATGTGGAATTTCAGCAAGATAATTCTGCAAGATCTGTAAAGCAAAAATGTCAATGAGAGCTGCTGTCTTCTGCCTAGAACATCTACTTCAGAAGTAGTTTGTGCTTGGCTTCTCCATATTTCCTACAAATGTGGAAATATTTACCCAGAAGAAGTAGTCCAATTAAATTCTACCCCAGACTTTATTAATACATCATTAATATTAAAAGAGAAGAATGAAATGAGGTGAATAAAAAGAAAAAATAAATCTGTGTTGGTTTTGACTATTTTGACTAGCATGATTTTTACTTTAGACCTAACATGGGAATTCACAGCCTGTTTCAGCCAAAGTCTTGGCTGCCTCAAGGCACCAGGCAACTTTGACAGGGAGAAAAGCAACTGAAAATCAGTGTTATAAAAATAACTCTCTTCTCCATAGGTAAGCTCTGGTAGGCTATATCTCATGAAGTCACAGAAGGGTTGAGGTTAGAGGGGACCTTAAGAGGTCATCTAATGCAACACCCTTTCTCATGTACACTTACACAGAGCAAGTTGACCAGGAATATGTCTGGACAGCTTTTGTATATCTTCACGGTTGGACACTCCACAATCTTGCTGTGCAATCTGGCACAGTCACTCTCACAGTAAAAGAATACTGTTTTCTGATGTTCAGACAGAAATTCCTGTGTTGTATATTGACCCCCAAATAAATCAGTATTGACCCCTGAAATATAACAGTAGTTACTGGTCTCTGATTAGACATGATGGCAGTAATCATCCAGTTTCTCTGGGCCCACCTGCTCAGTTGATTTTTAATCTGCTTCACTTCTGCTCTCCCAGCCCACAGTTCAGTAGCTTATCTATGATAAACTTATGGCATGTTCAGTTTGCTTAAGTGTTTCTATAGTACCTGGGAACAGTCTGCTGTGACAACATTTGGGCAAACATACAACATATAAATGAGAAAGCCTTGTAGGAGGTTCATCTGGGGTCTCCATCCCCTTGTTTTGTTACTTTATTTAAGCTCAGGCCCTTGCCATATGTCCTTGTGTGAGAGCTGCTACAGCTGTGCCTCTACCCAGCGCTGTCCCTGCTGTCCTTGACCTGGCGTCACTGGCTTGTTTTCCTGGCCTGGTCTCAGACTGACATGGGCATGGCTCTCAGTTACATAGGCTGACTTGATGGTCCCTCACTCTTCTCTTCATAAAAACTTTTCCTCACAGCTACTTTGAAGATTTATAAATCTGTGGTAAACAAAATCATATTCTGTACGTGAAAAGAATTCATGATGCACTGGGATTGTCTTCTTTAGTGAGTCTTGGCTGGATGTTTGAGCATTCAAATACATCTTTTCCAACTCCTTATGGAAAAAATCCCAATAAAATGGCTGTTCATGAAAAGGGTCAATATTTCCAAACATTCAAATATCTAGTTTAATTAGTCAGGTTTCTGAAAGGTCCACGTGAAATGATATCGGGCACTGTCCCAGCATATAACTACACAGTATTAGGAGAGATCCAAAATTCAGATCTTCTATTTAGGTGTCAATTAAAATATAATGCCTGGTTTGCTTGAGTCAGCAGCAAATATTGTCTGCCTGGCACTAAGGTCATATTGCCAGCATACTACTTGATGAAAGAGAGCATACCTGGCACTTGATTACAAGGAAGAAGCAACTGTTGTAACTGTGAATATTCTACATAAGGTACTAGAAGGTCATTGTGATTTACTCGATTTTATTAAGGGATAAACCTGAAGCAGAAAACGACAAATAGTTTGCTCAAGGTTATCTGCCAGTTGCAGATCTACAAATAAGCTTAAGCCTTTTTAATCTTAGAAAAGGTGAGGAAGACAAGATTGGTTTCCTCATGGAATGTCTTGAACTTTCATTTGAACCATTTCTGAATTAAATAAAAAAAATTATTTGTTAGCAGTGAAGCAGTAATTTCTCCCCTGCCCGCCCAAACGTTCTTCATATTTTTGAATACTCAGTAATTAAGGGATTTTCTGATGTTCTCTTTCAGGCATTCTTTTCTGAAAACAAAAGAGCAAATTTTTTTTAAACTAGGCTTACTATATTTAAAATATTTTTTTGTTTGACATGTTAGCTTTAATAGGAATAAATTGCACTTGTGACAATTTTATAAAAAACTCTTCTTGTGTACGTAGACAAATACAGCCAAAGTATATCAAAGAGGCTTATTTTTTACCTATTCTCTTGTATTTAGAAGCTCAAATTACAGTGAGTTAATATTTGACATCATACTTTATTTTAAGAGTTTAAGAGTATAAGAGTTTAAGAGTAAGTTTATATTAAGAGTTTAATCTGTCAAACCTTTACCTTTATTACTAGAAACATTTTATTTCTTCTTTATAATCTAAAGAAGACAGTGCTGCAGGAGCTGAAATAATTTTTACTGATGTACTTTAGTAGTTGGAGAAGGTATCTCTTTTGGAACTGCTGAAGAAAATTGTTAAATCCATTGTCTGAAAAGTGATATGTTTGGGGCTTTATATAAACAGTTGGGCTTATTTTTCAATCTGAAGTAAAACTATTTGTTTCCCTGTCTGATCCCCTTTTTACTTCTCCCATATTAACCATCTATTCTGGTTTCCTTCACTCATCTCCTTTCTCATACACTTTATTTTTTGTACCACGAGGTTAAGCTTTTCTGTGCAGGAGTCAACTGAAACATGAATTTCCTGAATATCAAGGACCACAAAGTTTCCATTCTTCCAGACTTCACATTTTCATGACATTCAAGTCCAGTATCATAAAAGAAGCTGTAAGGAGTGTAAGATTCGATCATCTGAAGCTGCTTGGAGGTATGCTTTTAAAGCCATGCTCGGGAATTTTGCAGGAGAATGGCCTATGAATCTGAGATAGTTTCAAGCAAAAGTTTGTGTATGGGTACTGCACCACAGAGAAACAGAAAACCTGATGTTGTTGGGAAGCATAACATTGACATGTGGCTTTATTAAATATTCAGTAAAGGTTTTGTATATGCAGATCTTTGACAAAGATTCCTGATTCATTGGGCATGCACTGTAATATTGCTGTCTGCATGGATAACGTACATATTTGAGATTATTGCATAGAAATTCAGAGTGAAAAAAAGAGGAGCTAAATATATTGAAGACTTCAATACTAACTGCAGGAATCTACTTGCAATCCTGAAAGCCAAAGTTAACATCAGTTTCTAGGCTGCCTTCTCAAAATTATGTGTCAAGTTCCTAACAAGATAGAACTTCCTAGGTCTGAAGAAACTGTAGACTGGAATCAGCTCACACAACTTACTTTGGATTGTTCATATTTATCCCATTATTCTCTAAGTAAGCAGTTTGGAAAATCCTGTTTTCTTCAACAGTTTCTGCCCTTTCTGCTGGTAGGACACTTCTCAGATCATTGAGCTCTCCAGGCTTCTCTGATCCCATAGTTTCTAAGATAAATACTACATGAACACTAGTCTTGCAGACACTTTCTATCAGTTCTCCCAAATGAGAGTATTACTCATTTTTTTCCTCCAAAGTAATTTTTGTATCTGTGAATGTGCCTACAGAAAAATGGAAGACGGATTATCAGTTAAAAAGAAAAATTAATTAGAGGTAAAATGATGAAATAAGACACATTGAAAATATTGAAGACAGATGATGCTCTTACTGTAAGTGTTAATGAGGGATAAAAGATACACTTTGAGTACTCACAGAGAATTAGGGGAAAGTGTATTAGGTTGATAATATTAGTCAATAATTCACTGATCCATCTCAATTTCAAATTGAAATTTCCTGTGCAAATAATTAAAAAGCAAATAAAAAAGGGACTCCAAAACCATAAAACTGTAAACAAGCAGCTTTGTAAAAACGACTAATAATACTCCTTATTTCATTGTGATTTCAATAAAAAAAAGTCCTTTAATTCCTTGCAAGCAGCTGAACTTCAAGTCCTTGGAGAATTGACTCTGGAGAGTTTCTAATAACACCTGTACTGTATATCAGTGTTATGAGTTAATTGAGCAGTTACTGGCAGATATACACTAGTAGGCATAGGTTTTATTTCTGGATTAATGTAAAACTTGTGTACTGTTACTGACAGAAATATGGGCAATTTTTCATGGTGATTAGACACTGAAACCATGTAACTAGTAATTGAAATGTGAAACAGAAAGATCCACTCAGCCTTCATATTTTTTTCTTAATAGGTAAAAATGAAATAAACAGACATTTTTGCATCAATTGTTCACTCAATATATACTTTAAAGGGCCCTGAGGAAAATCAGATCACTTGTGATGATCTCTGTTTCACATCAAGCCTGACTAACTCCTAAATAGTTCTTCCCTAAGAATTACAGATAACATATTCATACTCTCTTCCTTAATATAGTGTTTTCACAGGATGACACAGAAACAGTTAAAGCCTCCAGCTTCTCCACACCTGTGTGAGATCTGTCATAGTGGGTTATTTTCACTCGTTTCAATTTTCTGTTTTAACCATAGTGTACAATGTATTATGAAATATTAAAATAAAAAAGTAATAGAACAGCACCATTTTCTTTTCCATTCTATTTAAAGCTCTTGTATACTTTTCATTAAGTCGAGCAGCTTAGAGGAAGGTATTGCTCATGTTAAAGTTCTACAACTATTTTCATTGATACATACCATTTTCTTGCTTAAGTTCTAATTAACATGAAGGAACATAAAAATTTCTACTGAGGCTGAGAACCTAGTAGGGGATTCTCTGAGAATTCCACCAAAAGAAAACATAAATATTCAAGCAGTGAAAAGTGTTGCATTTCTGATGTGAATCATAGCATGGTAAGTGTTCATCAGAAATCATGTTGAGTTTTACATTACCAAAAATATAGAGACAGCTTTTAAAGATGTGAGATAAAGTAAGATTTTGGTTTCTTGGCTTTTCATTTTTATTTTTTTAAATTTTGAATTACTTATGCCTGTTGTGCCAGTCTATCCACAATACCTGCTTTCCTGAGTCATAGACAGAATTGCAAGTGTTCACAGAATGAGCCTTATATTAGGAAAATGCTTTTATTTCCAACTGCTTGATGTGACGAAGTCATTCACTCAGACCTGCATAACTGAGTTGACCAAATTCATCTCAGGTATAAGTGGGTATAAATCAAGCTAAGCCACTGGAGCTGCATCAACTTTCATCAATGCTGAATTTCTCTCACTCTGTCAAAGAATGGTTAAAGGCAAATCCAGTGCAAATAGTTTAACAACATTTATCCAGATGAGTAACACATAATTTATTACATAGAATACTAAAAGAATACTTGTAAAATTGTAGGTTAATATCTGAAAACTCATAAGAAAGCACACCTTTACCCATAGCCATTAGTTTTAGGCATTGTGGCCACAGTGGTGGGATTTTTTTAGAGTCTAAGAATATCTGAATGTAAAATTATCGAAATAGGTTAATGAACTATTGGCCTTTAATATGTAATTGTGCTAGCTGTAGCAAACCAAGCTTGATTTAGCTGACATCAAAGTAAACTCACCATGATTTCAAATATTTTCCCTTAAGTTAGGGAAGAAATACTCCTCAAATTTATAAAAAAAAAATAAAAAAAAAAAATCTTTTTTTATCCCTTTGTCTCCAAACTTAACCCAAGAGAGGGTTCTGTTGTGCTTTATGATAGGAACAAATAGTGCCATGGAAACAATCCAAAGGTTCTATATAGGGAGAGAAATCATTTGTGCATGTTGATATAAGAACCATATATCATTTCACTCTACACTCTAGTTTTTCAGATGTATTAATTTCCCAGATGACATCGTTAGATGTTTTCTATTACTTGCTGAGGGAAGCCAGTAGCTGAAAAATGTATTTACAGTATTTGCATTGAGGAAATTTTCCTCATAATATTGTAAAGTAATTACTTTTTGTTTAAGCAAGTCTTGAGGCAGAAAGCCCTAGATGTGCTGCTGTATACAAAGATAACTATAATTAAGCATGAAATATGCATTCATGGTACTAATGCAAAGTGGTAAGTAAAAGAGAAGTCTATCATAGTAGAGGGGAGGGGAATATTATATAATGCATATGTCTACAGAGACAAAGTAATTGTATTGCATGCATTGAGGATAAGCTTTCCCTCCCAATTAGAGAACTTTTCTATCACAGCATGCTGCTTAAAGACTAGAAGGGCATTCGTTTCACCTAGCAATACTATGTGCTTGAGCTCCAGCAATATTGGACTAGCAAAAAGTTGCTGGCATGGGATTATATGTACAGCACTGATGATCAGGGGGGTCCAGGAAGAGGTTGCCACCCCTCGTGATAGCAGTGTGCCAACTTTTTTCTCCAAGTGCACTGACAGAGTAGAAGGACAAGGGGAACATATGTTAATTAGCTATAAAAGGCTCAAAGACACACTGAATGAACAAGTTTACAACACAGACAGAGCAGTGAGGCTAATTTCTTCCCCAGTGAGAAAAGAAGGCCAACATAGGAAGATGCTCACAGGAGAGGTATGGTACACATCTGTGAGAGGCCCATGGGAATCCTCACAAAATCGCCTGCACCAGGTGCCTGGTCCATAGGAATAGATCTGGTCGTATAGATTCACATCTGTGGCAGATGGAAGATGGCATGCCAAGGCACCACAAGAGATATACTCCTACTACAGCTTGTATTCACAGGCCCTTCTGTCTTTACTATTTTCTCACGAAGAGTTTCAGGGGGCAGACAGGTGCAGCTGAGAAGATGGGAGTGAGGGAAGAAAGTGTGGCCATGATATTTCACAATGAGGTGACTGATGAAGTTGCCAACTTCTCTTTTGCTTCTAATATATGTTCAAGAGACAAACAGAGTGTCTCAGTGTTCTCTGAGTCTTGAATAAAATAGAATACAATCAGCTTGCATCACAGCAATCTTCAGTGGCATTGCCTTACATCTATCATGATTATCCTTGTCCTATAGACCTATGTGTAACAGCCACTTAAAACTCAGACGTCTAGTGGGGCTGATTTCCATGGTCCTTGTATGAATGTTGAAATAGTATAAGGAGACACAAGGGTTGCTCATCACTAAAGATGTTAAAAATTACTATTTCTTTTACATTAATTCTCAGATCAATCCATTCTTCAGTGTCAAGGAACTTGAACAAGTAACATATATCAAATAACAGCTGTCAAAGTCTTTTAAAAGACTGGTATTAGTGAGACTCCTCTTCAGTCTACATACAACCTTGAAAGCATTAAGCCTATGATGCAATTATTAGGATTCCACAGTTCAGTCAACCTGTAAGTAGATAGCCAAATAACTTCTGTCTCCTGTTCACTGTTTTGATGTTTTGTTTTCTAAAACCAGAAAAGAAAACACTTAAGGTCTATTTATTTATATCCATTATTATAATTATTATTATTTTCATTATTATTATTATTACTAGAAAAGTTGGCAGCCCATGGTTTGGGCAGGTACACTCTCTGCTGGGTTAAGAGCTGGCTGGAGGGCTGGGTCCAGAGAGTGCTGGTGAACGGGGCTGCATCCAGTTGGTGGCTGGTCACCAATGGTGTCCCCCAGGGATCAGTGCTGGGCCCAGTCCTGTTTAATATCTTTATTGATGATCTGGATGAGGGGATTGAGTGTACTACTAGCAAATTTGCAGATGGTACCAAGTTAGGGGGGCGTGTTAATCCTCTCGAAGGCAGGAGGGCTCTTGAGGGACTTGAACAGACTGGAGAGTTGGGCTGATTCCAATGGGATGAAGTTCAACAAGGCCAAGGGCAGGGTCCTGCACTTTGGCCACAGCAACCCCCTGTGCTACAGGCTGGGCACAGAATGGCTGGGGAGCAGCCAGGCAGAAAGGGACTTGGGGGTGCTGATTGACAGGAAGCTGAACATGAGCCAGCAGTGTGCCCAGGTGGCCAAGAGGGCCAATGGCATCCTGGCCTGGATCAGGAACAGTGTGTCCAGCAGGAGCAGGGAAGTGATCCTTCCCCTGTACTCAGTGCTGGTGAGGCCACACCTGGAGTATTGTGTTCAGTTCTGGGCCCCTCAGTTCAGGAAGGATATTGAGGTGCTGGAGCAGGTCCAGAGAAGAGCAACCAGGCTGGTGAAGGGACTTGAACACAAGTCCTATGAGGAGAGGCTGAGGGAGCTGGAGTTGTTTAATCTGGAGAAGAGGAGGCTCAGGGGTGACCTCATCACTCTCTACAACTACCTGAGAGGAGGTTGTAGCCAGGTGGGGATCGATCTCTTCTCCCAGGCAGTCAGCAGTAGGACAAGAGGGCACAGGCTTAAGCTGTGCCAGTGGAGGTTTAGATTGGATATTAGGAAGAAATTTTTTACAGAGAGAGTTCCATCAGACATTGGAATGGGCTGCCCAGGGAGGTGGTGAATTCACCGTCCCTAGAGGTTTTTAAGATGAGACTGGATGTGGCACTGAGTGCCATGGTCTAGTAACCACGGCAGTGTTGGATCAAGGGTTGGACTTGATGATCTTGAATAGATTTTCCAACCTGGTTGATTCTATGATTATCATATCCACTTTTTTAATGTATTTGCGATCTGAAGTAAACAGTAGAAACTGTCTTGGTATTGGAATTTTATTGTAGATCTTGCAGTTTTGGTTCTTCTCCTATGAGTTGATTTTCAGATCACAATTTCCTTTTTGAAATAGCATATTTGTATTGAGTTAAAAGTGTGTAGATCTTAGAATGCCAAATTAGAATGCAGCGCTGATATATATATAATGCTACTCCAATACTGTGTGAACAAATCAACAATTTGTTTATTCTAGAGCACAACCTTAAATACATTTGGACAGCTACATACTGGTCAGATATATCCACTTAGGTTTCTTGAATAAAAAAAAAATTATGAATTTCATCTCACATTTCTGCTACTGTGTAAATACCAATATCTGAGCAAGTAATTTTTACTAACAAGGTGTTCATATATAGGTATCTACATTGTAGGTGTTTATGTTGATCAGATGTTTATATTACTGTTGAGGTGACTATGTTATATTTCTATTGAGAAAAATCTATTCTCTCTTTTTGTTTTTCCTAATTGCCTACTTCATTTTAGTCTATTAATGTGAACTTCAATCAACCACTAGTAAGTCCATCTCCTCTACAAGCAATCGTTGTCACAATTCCTCACCTGGACTACACAGAGTTGGCTTTTACTGATATGATGTGTATGGAAATAGATACATACTTTCCTAAGTTTTTAGTACTTCCTGCTATTCTTCTTAGGATTTGGTGGCAAAATACTGCCATCAGTATTTTACAAACAAGTAAACCTGCCAAGAACATCTTGTGAAAGAACTGGAATGATTCAATGCAACCTCTGCTGTAAGGCGTCCCTAGCTGGATAGAATAGGAAGGCTCGTTGTGGAGAAATAGGATTTAGATTGTACACTTAGACACACTGAGAAAACAATCTTAGAGGCAGAGAAAACTGAGAGCAGATTTGAACAGAAATTTGTTGGGGTTTTGTGGATTTCTTCGCTGGAAATATCTGAGCCCAGGAAAAGAATTAGCATAGATTCTGACTACTGCAGGAGCTGTGTTTTCAAAGCATGTTAGAAAAATCCTCTTCAATAACAGATATGTTACAGAAGCATTATATTTTCTTACAAATTTGTTTATCAGTGTGAAATAAAGATAGACTTCAGAGAGAGAAAAGCAAGCAGTAGATTAAGATCTGTGCTGTCCCTGGAATAACACCTGCAAGTAAAACCTATGCTATTCTATCCTGTAAAAGAGCCAATTCCTGTCCAAGACGACAGCAACCTTAGTCTTCTAATCAAAAGATAGTAATGTAGTTGCACTACACAGTTGGTCCAGACTGAATATGGTACTCCATTAGAGGTCTTGTTTGAAGTGTGTTTATCAAAGATTTACTTCATTGTCCTATGGCTTCTATATGTTTATTTGTATAAACCACAATGGCATTTGCTTTTTTTTCATTTCTTACTGAGGTTATGATCTCAGCTTATAATCCACAACAAACCTGATTGTTTTCTGTAAAATTTTTTTGCAGACAACTCTTCCCAATCTTCAGTCCATGTAGTTAATTATTGCTGTACACAAGTTATTGTTAAATATATTGTTCTTTCTGCTCAAAATAGAATACTTTAGCTTCAAAACTCTAAGCTTGTTTGCAATTTTTTGACAGTGCCAACTAGACCAGCTCAGAAGCAAAGGCAATTAACATAATCTCTAGATTATACTTGTTATCATCCAGATCATTAGCAAAAAATCAGATCATATGGGTTCTTGATGAATTCCAGTGAACTGAATAGGCAATGGAAATATGCAACATTTTTGTTCAAAATGCAAGCAGAATTGTTTTTCGAGAAAGACTATGTATGTGATACGAACTTCTGTCTACAGGTCTGAAGTAAAAATCGGGCGTATTTTTTTCCAATAGAATTTTGCTGAATTGGCTTCTTCTTTTTCCTTTTTTTTTTTAAGAATCCCTTAACTGACATTAGCTTAATTGTGAATTATTTTATCATTTTATGCATGTATCTTGTTGCTGAGAAGGTATGGAAAAATTAATTTGTAACGACATAGCATAAACATATAAAAATAAAATGCATGAATGATGCATAGAAATGAGGGAAAAAACCCCTAAACTCTCTAGTAGGACATAGAGTTCAATTTCATACAGAGAAAACATGAAAATTCTATCTAATATAACAGCTGTCTATCTTGATTCATATTTCTTTGTTGAATTTGAAACTTCTTGAAATAATTTTCATCATTATATTAGTTTGATGTTACATATACTATCCTGTCTTTATTTATTCAGATTAAATTCACATGTCTGCCATGAAGAAGATAATGCAGTTTTAAGTTAAGTAAAAAAGTATATTCAAGTTTATACTTTCTAGAATCATATGCTTGCAAACTTCCATAGAAAAAACAGATGATCAGCTATATCACAGTCTTAGTATTGAAGGGACTAGGGCAAACCATGGAAATGCAGGAGATAGCAGCAAAAATTAAATTTAAAAAAATTTACAGGAGTAGCAGAAGCAAAATACTACTACTACTACTACTACTACTACTACTACTAATCATAGTATTCAACAGAGAATTGAATTTCCCATCTTACACTCCTATACTCTGTTCCTAAGGTCAAAGTAATTGTTTTTAAGAATGTAGGTCACATTTAGTATCCCTTTGGAACTCCAAAAAATTATTACAGTGAAGTTAGTGTGCTGTTCTGATACTCTAAAAAAAGCTTTACAACTAGTTATTACACTGCAAAATATTCTTTTAATACCATTAATCATCTTTCACAGACTTGGAAATTTAGACATGTAGATAAAGCTTTTGACTGAATTCAACTTGCAAACCACTCACAGACCTTCAAATGTCATTGCCTCCTCTCAGTCTTCTGTTCAAGTCACTGACTCTGAAAGCAAACTGTATATCACCAATTAAAAAGGTCTAGAAATACATTTATTCTCAAAATAAATTTACTAAAACCTTGATTTATACTGTGGTAAATAGAGAGTTAATCAGGATGCTACTGGTCATAGCATCCTGTCTTTAAGTGTCTAATGGAACTTTCCTTCAGATCTTTCCCAAGTTGAAAAGTGACTTGGGTTAATCAAGTCAAATTCTACTTTCTCTGATACGTGAACAAAGCAGAGTAACTCCATTCACACTGATTTTAATCAGATTTCTGGATATAACAGAAAGGAATTAAGCTCATTTTATCTCATTTTTATAGGAGATTTTGATAGCATTATATTTTGCATGTTTGGGTTGACATTTCGTTCTACTCACAGTGAGAGTAAAATATTTACCATAGTGATTGTAGAAAGATTATAGTACATTTAGTGTATGATCTCGATCATTCCCTTAATTCTGAAAGGCCTAGCTAGGGACAAGAACAAAACTCCACCCATCCCAAAAGAAATATCCAGGAATGGAAAATCTGTGTCTGACCAAAGTTTAAAGTAAGCTCTTTCCATTGAGAAAAACTTGTATTTTTTATTATGGCAACTTGGTCTTAAATCAAAACAGTGCTTATTTCATTAGACAAGACATCTACTTTTATTCTTCTTTAATAAGTAAATAAATAAACATAAATCACCAGATGTTGAAGCTTGCAGGTTTAACTTGTTTTCCAGTGCTGAGTAACAAGTTTCATTTTTATCACGGAATCAAAGGTTATTTGTTTCTTTTATTTTCTTGATATGAAAAGAATTGCTTGGATTATGAACATCAGTTGGGTCTGATAAGTGAAAGAAATGACCAGCTTTCAGTAAAGAACTAAAACAAAACCAGAACTGACCTTGGAAGATGAAGATACAAAAATAGAAACATGCTTGACTCTTAAAATGGCATTGTCTTCTTAGACAGTATGAAATTTGACTAAATAAAGGCTGTAAAAGTACTTAAGAGCATAGATACATAATTTAGGAAACTGTTTCTGTGTGACAAGAATGTTATTCTAAACATTTTTTTTTTAGGAACTGAAGGTTTATATTTTAATGTGGGTAGAATTGAAGTCATTCTGAGATTGTTCAATCCTACAAAAATATTTGTGTTGGCTGTTCGTCATTGGGCACAGTAAGTTATAAGTTTTTTTGAATAGTTGTTGTGAAGAATCATGTGGTTGAATTCCTATATGGCAGGAATTCTTAATGGAAATTTGAGATATAAAGGGTTACACATCCAGTACTGTCAAATAGATGGAATATCACTTATGCATCACTTTTACGATGACTTTCAAGTTGAAGAAATGATTCTGAAAAATTATTCTGAAAAAAGCAGTTGATAAATAAATGAAGTCTTAAAAGCAGACCTAGTTAAAAGGATGGTCTTCATTCAGATGCAGTAGGTTTCACAGAGAATTAAGCTAAAGCCTTGATCTCACAGCTGTTAAATTTTTCAGTGATTACTAATAGCCCTGAACTCTTCATTGTTGTCCACCTCAGTGAAAAATAAGATGTTTCCAAAGCAAAATAAATACTTCACTGATAGATGATTCAACTGTCCTGACTACAACAATGAACAAGTTACAGTATGTGGCTCAATAGCTAAAGAAAATACTAAGCCATAGACCCCTTGCAATTATTTCTACTTATTTCTATATATACTTACAGGAGAAAACACATTATTTTGTGTACCTAATTCCAAAATAGGGAATGAAGCTATAAATTACAAGTGTTGTCAGATTTTAATTTAGCATAATCAGGAGTAATATGTCATATGACCCTTAATAAAATGAGGTAATGTAAATGGATTTACAGTCAATAGGTATCAAGTAAATTTCCCTTTCAAAATGTGATTTTGAGTATGTTTTATTCTTGTACTTCTTTTCCAACAGTAAAATATTACTTTACATTAATTTAAGTACTCTTGTTGCCGGGTTTATACCTGTAGAAATTTTGGAGGAATCTTGCACAAGTTCATTTATCTCAGATATTGTGGTTCAGTACTTTAGAAGAGTTTTTAGAGGTAAATTTTATGCTTTGGAAAAACTCAAAAGGTTTCAGCAAACCCTGAAAAGGAACTGTCTGTTAGGTCAACTTTAGTCAAAGACAAAGGTTCCTAGAATATGGACAGCTTACTGCTCTTTCCTCTTCCTTTCTGCATCTTTGTCTCCTCCAACAGTTGTCTGGGCATGCTACTTCCCATAATCACCAACCCCTTTGGTCTCTGCCAAACCTGTTGTGCCAAGGTAATGCTGGATCAAATGGGCTTTATATTTATTAGATGTCATTTGTCCAAAAGAATTTCCAGGTCAGCCTGTATAATGACAATGAAACTGATGTCTAAAACAAAAGGTCTTGATTCTTTGAGGGCTAAGACATGCTAATACTGCTTTATGGACATAAGACTGGATTTATAAGACTGAATTTTATCCAGACAGTACAAAGCATGAGCAGGGAATTTGGACAGATGTGGTCACCGAATGCAGAAGTGAAACCACCACCATTTTCACTGACCCTTCAGTCATCATGGAGAGACAAAACCTACCAATACAAGGATAACAAAGCCACCTGAAATACATTTCTGTGGAATTCTCAAGCTAATGGGAAAAATAGAAAATTTTTTTGTATTCCTTTATTTAAATTGTTGAAGGAAGTTTTTGCCTTCCTGTAGGCAATAAATATATTTTTTATTAAATAAAATACTTTATCAAGTAATATGAGAGACAAACAAGTTACCATTTTAGAATATTTACTAAAATGTAATTCCACAAACCAAACTGACTTCTTATAATATATAGGCTATTCTGTTTACTTGGAGATGTGTTAAACAATAACATTTATCACATGGGAATATGCTAAAAGCACAGGAAGGTTACTAAAGGGGAAAGAAAGAGCAAAGGGATACAAACCACTAATTGACCAATTAGTGCATTGAGTCTAACACTACTAACTACATCTTGTAACACTTTCATCTGTGCAGTCTTCAATACTGGTGAGGCAGATCAAAGCAGGAGAGAAAAACTATTTTCTCAAGTATAATACTGATTTTATAGGAGTTTGTGATAAGGATCAGTTCCATATGAAACAATCTTCAAATATATATGTATTTCAAATCTTAGCAGGGAAAAGTAACACATTACTTAAAACATGACGTTAGAAGAACTGATTGCCATATTTCTTGCAAATTATGTTCCCATAAAACTTGGAATAACACTGAATTATTCTTCCCGTGCAAAACAGGTTTTATTTTGCTTCTCTCCATAGCAGTTACATACCCTAGAAAGCAGAGGACTGCATTCCAAATCTGTAGAAGTTGTGCCAGGAAATGTCTGTGTTACCTTGGGACATTGCTAACTATGACACTTGAGAGTATGGAACCATATAAACCAGATTACAAACACCAAAGTGTCTCTCATTTTCTGCATAAATCTGTCACAGAAATGATTTCTTTGCTACAATTTTTCACTAGATAGTATGAAAGCAAGGAATTTCTGACTTTTTTTATTCATACTGTACTGGGTGTTCATGTCAAGGTATTGGTATCAGGGGTGCTGAAGGGGAGATCTCTGTTAAATGCAGCCAGACCTGTCCTGTGCTGGACACAGTCGGTTCCAAAGAACCCACCATGGGACACAGCTGAGCCCATCAGCCAAATTATTGGTGGCTTTGTGAAAACATATTTTGGAAAGGTCAAAATGCTTCATAGTCAGTGAGGAATGATGGAAAATATGTGAGATATGCATGTCTATGAACTCCAAAGTCAGAGAGGAAGAAAGCTGAGGAGGTATTCCAGACACCAGAGCAAGGATTCTCTTGCAGTCTGTGGAGGACACCACAGTGGAGTAGACAATCACATTGGAGCCCATGGATGGTGTCATGATGAAGCAGTGGATATGCCCTGCAACAACTGCGGCCCATGGAAGACCCACACTGGAACACAGGAAAAAATGAACAAGAAGCAGAAAGTAACAGTTATGGACTAAAAACAGTCCCCCACATCCTCTGTGGCACTTGATGAGGGAGTCATCAACAAGAGTCAGGAATGAAGAAGTCGACCATGGAAAAAAGGGGAGATAGGGATATATTTTATTTTGTCTTTGTTTGTTAGTATTCAAATCTATTTTAACTGGCAGTAGATGGAATAAATTTTCTCCAATTCCAATCTGGTTTGCTCATGGCAGTAAGGGATAAATGTCTTTATCTCAATCCTGAAGTTTTTCCATCTCATTATTTACCCCCATTATGTTGAAGAGCCAGGGTGAGAGACCGTATTGCAGCCAGCTAAGGTCAACTCACCACACCTACAGGAGATTCTATTGTATCAGGTCCTCACTATTTATTTTAGGTCTTTATTTAGGTCTATTTATTTAGGTCTTACGGTTCCTTGCTATTTATTTCCTTGTAAGACTTTAATCGAAATTTATTTCTTCTAGTGATTTCCAGGATTCTGCTGAAACCTTCAGCAGATTCTCAGTAGTATTCAGCTCATCAACTACAAGTTTGAAGAGTGAAACAGTCAGTTACTTATGTTTCACAACACCATTTTCATCAGGCTTTTAAGTGTCATTCGACTGTTTAAAGAAGGTAAGTTATTAACCAGATTCTGAAAGGTGAAACAAAAGACTATGATAATGTGCTGAAATAAGATTAAAGAAAAAGATGTTATTTTGAAATTGTGTTTAAAACTTGTTAGTGTTTCACAGAATGACTTTAAGTAATAAAAATGATAGTAAAAGTGTAACATTTGTTTATTTGCAGGGGAGATATGATTTTCTAACAATATGTAGCCGATCCCTGACTTGCTCTTGATGACAGTGAAATTTTATACTTCAGTGAATTATAAAACTAGAAAACTTGCTTAACTAGGCTCTATCTTTTTACAACAATGATTAGGCAAGCAATTTACTTACTCTATATGAATCTGCAAAAACTTCTGCATGTAATGGCAAATAATTGAGCTGAATAATTCAAATGCAGTGATCTCCAATTCCCTGACATGTATATGTTAATAGCATAGAATAAGTTTAGATTTGCTGTAATGGCACTCCCTTAATACAGCGGGTCTTACATTTTTATTATTAGTAGTAGCAATATTGACAAAACAAGATCTATCCTTGATTGCAAGCTCTTGTGAAAAATGATATTGCTACAACACCTCATTCTAGAAATCCCTAATTGTCAGAGGAAATTAAATCCTGAGTTGTATTGTGGGCTGTCAGAGTAAAATGAGGAAGAGTTTTAGTTTAAGCCCAGCTGTCAACTAAGCCCCTCATAGCCACCCCATCACTCACTCACCGTGGGATGGGAGAGAGAAAACAGAGTAAAAGTGAGAAAACTCGTGGATTGAAATAAAGACAGTTCAATAAGTAAAGCCACGGATACAAGCAAAGTGAAACAAGGAATATTTACTACTTCCCATGAGCAGGCAGGTGTACAGCCATCCCCAGGGAAGCAGGGCTCCAGCTCATGTAATGGTGACTTAAGAAGACAAACATCACAGGCCTGACCATGTTGAGCATGATACCATATCATATGGGATACCCTTAGAGTCAGTTGGGGGCAGGTGTCCCAGCTGTGTCCCCTCCCAAATTCTTGTGCACCCCTAACCTATTTGCTGGTTGTGTGGGGTGGGGAGCTGAAAGGGCCTTGACTCTGCGTAAGCACTGCTCAGCACTAACTAAAACATCTCTGCATTATCTACACTGTTGCCAGCACAAATTCACAACTTAATTCCATACTAGCTACTGTGATGGAAATTTATCCCAACCAAAAGTAACACAGGAAACCAAACCATCTAGTCAGTGAGATGAAAATGCTTAGAAGTGATCCTGGAGACAGAAGAGCTTCACAACTGGAAAAAAAAAAAAAAAAATATATATATATATATATATATATATATACATATAAAGCTAAAGGCATGTCTCAGAGAAAGTATTTTATACTATCAGGAAGTATTTTTCATAGTTTTTCCTCTGTCTGTGTCTCATTAAACTAAAATTAGGTCACCTACACCTCTACTGAAATTTGGTTAAATCTGAAGGAGCTACAGTGACTTCCTCCACATGATCATGGATTAAAAGATCCATTAAATAATTATAACAAATTAATTCAGAAAGATATGCAGAAGCAATGACATAGAACATAAAGACAGACCAAAACTTCCTAGTTATTTAAAAAGTTATCTTTTCTCAATTGTTGATATTGTTCTGAGCCTTCGGAGCTCCAGACATACTACCAATTAAATGTCTATACATGGATATAAATATAAATCTCTGATTTAGTCTCAGACTGAATCTTACTGTTAAACCAGAAGCAGATTACTGTTATAAACTTTCAGCTGGGGTAAAATTTTTTTTTCAAACCATTTACTCAATTTAAACTTAATGTACTAAGACTTAAATTACACAACATCTAATACATTGTAATTTGAAACATTCAGGATCATGCAGACACAGAACTTACTGGAGTCTGGGATGATCAAAATAAGAGCACCTGTCAATTTACTCAAAAATGCAAGCAGTACAATGAACTGGGAGTTCTCCTCTCGGAAAGGATTCGTATTTTCTGACATAATCCACTGTGGGTGATACTGGCAGATACGAATATACAAAGCATGTCACTGAATTGAACTAAGGCTACTGTGATGATTTGAAATCACAAAGAGAACAGTTTTGTGCTATAATAAATGACTTTCCAGTAAGGTGGCTGTGAGATAAAAATGAGTTCTACCTCCGACTTCTCAAAAACATTTGTTGAATATGTATGGGAATATTTAAAAAAGTAAAAGATAACATTTTCCCTGTGTGTAAACCACTTGAATGACCATAGGCTCATTCTCTGCTTCAACAGTTGCAGTGCAATTAATATTGAAGTTTGAAAAAGTATTTATTAAAGAATTTAATCAAATATTTGATTAAAATGATGCATATGTCATTGATTAACCAAAATCAGAATGAAAATAAAGTGCATGATTAATGGTGAAGCTGAGAACTAGTTAATTAATTCAGTTCTCTGGATCATTTATATTCTTTCAAGTAGACTATTCTAAATAGATATGAAAAGAAATAAATAGTATTCCATCACCCTTGACCACTTTGGAGTTGGGAAAAAAATAGGCATCTGAAAATGTAGGAAGTTTTATTAGTCAATTTTTTTTATTCACTTTCTCCAGTGCCAAATGTGAAGATAAAAGCAAATACTGCAAGGAAGCAAAATTGAAAGGCTTCAAATTGTTGTATCAATGCATATTTTACATATTTTCCCATGTTGATAAAGAAATATATATAAAAATATTATTATCTTTATAATACAAAATATTAAAAGGACAAACTAGACACACAACATTACCATTTTGAAGGCTTGCTGTAGGTGGTGGACCAAGAAAGCTGTATGATAAAAAACCCGTGGTTGTTGAAATTGTTAAACAGCTTTCAGGTTGATTTTCATGTTTTTAACAAATGCATCTTCATTGTTCAACATGGGCTGGTTTTGGTACCAAATAACTTGGCACGACACACTACATCTCCTGTCCTGATTGACCACAACAACAGATAGAAACCAAAGTCCTGGACTAAATGAACTCAGTGGACATTTTGTGGACATTTATATATATGTTTTACAGACATTTCACATGGGTGTTACTTGATCTAAGGGAATCATATCTATATATTATATCAAAGGATAGGAAAGGGGATGGTGATTTGAGGATGTATTGGATAGTGTGGTGCCCAAGCATGACATAAATGGTATGGAGTAAGGGGTGCTGGCTTTGGCTGGGGTAAATTAATTTTTTTCCTATTAGTGAGTTGTTGTGGTTTAGGAATAGTACTCACCAATTCAGTGTGCTTACCGAGACTCTCCCAAACCAGATGCTGCTCACTTGTTCTCCCCCTTCCCCTCTCTCTTTCTGCTCTGGAAATGGACTTGAGAATTGGAGGCACAAAAGGTGCAAATGCCGAGTTGAGATAAGGAGAATTTACTGGAAACGCTGATGAGATAAGAAAACAAACAGTAACAGCCAGAACACTAGAAAGAAAAGTGTGCAAAGATAGTGTGATTTACGTGAAAAATGCTCACCCAACCCAAACCAGCTGGGTCTGATCCCAGCCCATGGCACCCCACCCCAACCACTCTGCCTGCCACACTTGCTCCATGGGAAAGAGATGCCTTTATTCTTGGGAGAGTCCCTTTCCCTCACCCCCCTGGCATGATGTAAGATGGTATCAAATAACATATTGTTTTGACCATGCCACCTCCTGCTGATCTGGGCCAGAATCAGGACATGAGTCTAGAGCTACATATTAGATTTGTGCTGGACATGGTGTTGATAGCACAGAAATGTTTTGTTGCTTTTTTTTTTTTTTTAATTATGGAGCAGTGGCTGCATGGAGTCAAGGCCTTTTCTGATCCTCATGAAGCCCTACCAGTGAGTAGGTTGAGGGTGAACAAGAGGTTGGGAGGATCCACAGATGGAACAGCTGACTCCAACTGACCAAAGTTATGTTCCATACAATGTGATGTGTTGCTGAGCACATAATCTAGGGGGAAAGTTGGATGGGGGCCACTGCTCAGGGAATGGTTGATTGGTGATAAGCAGTTGTTTCTCATTTTCATAATTTGTCTTTATTGGGGTTTATTTACTTCTCTCCTTTATTTTCCTTTCATGATAGTATTATTATTGTTATTGTTATTATTTCAATTGTTAAACTGTTCTTACCTCAACCAACTTTTTTTTTTCCTCAGTTCTACCCTTTCAGTTCTCTTCTCCCCATCATGCTGGATGGAGTCAGTGAGCAGTTGTTTGGTGCTTAGTTATCATTTGGGTCTAAACCGCAACAGGGCATTATGTCATATTGCTGAATAGATCAAGCAGACACCACTGTCTGCCCCTGAGGCCAGATGGCACAGGCTCACTAAATTCACATGGTACAGTATTTGGCCCAAGGTTTCTCCAGGGTCCGTATGGCATATCTACAGCAAAAAAAAAAAAAGTAATTCTAATTCTGGGTCTGTGACTGTGTATGAAGAAGGGGTTCAGTTCAAAGTAAGCCAAAATTGAAGAGATGCATTACAGTTCGTTATGAGGATGTTTTCACAGTGATAAATTGATAGATTTTGTGGCCATTTCTGGTGTGTGGGGTGGAATGATATTTGAAGATACAAAGCCAACTGGGCTAATGTTGGAGGACCTTGTAGGGCAGGGAAAGACAGATGGTGCATTATTCTCCCTACCATCTATGGCAAATAATCCCAAGCATATGCTAACACCTAAATCATGCCCAGGCAGTGTCTTTGAAAGCACTATCTGGAATGGCTCAGATATGCCAGGGAGCATGCAAACAGTTAAGGAATATGGATGATCAGCAGTCTAATGCTGACTTTGCCTCCTGGCACTGTCTTACTTAACAGTACAGATGTAAGCTATCTGTCTCCATTGCCAGGAGAGGAAAGTTTGGGTAAATAGGTAAGCTTTCCATGAAATGTCTTTATTTTTAATTATACAGTTGAGTCCCTAATGAAATTAAAGATCCAGGAGCTCAGATACTAGGTAAAACAAGTCTAGAAAAAGTAAGTTTATGATTTGATTCCCTTGGCCCTTTTTGGTCTTTTGTTTGTTTGTGTGGTTTTTTTCTTTTTCTTTTTCTTTTCTTTTTCTAAGCTGAGTCACATGTTGCTCATGGTATACCAGATAGTCTCTTAGCATAAGTAGCAAAGGGCAAAGGAGGACTGTTTTGATATTCCAAAAAATCTTAGGTGTATTGTCCTGGCATTTTCAATTTCTTTATATTTATTTTTTCCCTTTCTCTGGTGCATATATGAGCTGTTCTAAACCTCATTAACATATCAGCATACATACTTTATGATTATTTCATTTTACAGAATGTCTAACAGCATTCATTTGTGTGTCAAAGCTTATTGAGTGTTTTGCTCTCATTGCAGCAGTTCATAAGTCTTACAGTCTGAAGTTTATCTAAGCTAACATCAGGAGAGGAAATGTATAAATGTTTAATAAAAAATAAAGAGAAAATCACATCAGCAGCATCTCCTGCCTTACAGTCCTCAGGCAAGTGCCTAAGGTTAGATGAATCAAGCGCTTTGTGCCTGGAATTAGTGCAAAGTGTCATTGGATACTCTAAGTATTATATTATGATATGCCACTGGGTCAGATCTCAGGTTCACAGGCTTCAACCAGGTACTTTGTTGGATAAAAATGATGAATATGATGGAGAAGTTTCTTTCTAACCACACCACGGCTTAGCAAATAGTTTTGTATTTTTTTTCTGGTATTAATCGATCAGTTCTAGACTTCAGCGTTCAGGGCTCAGGACTCCCCTCCGCCAGAACTGGGCTGACTTGGTGTCAGCTGCTGCCTGGGGGGCAAGTGCCTGTTGCTTCCCCTGCTTGAGCCTGAGCTCTGCCAGTGCCTCCATGGGAAAGTTGGGCAAACCCAAGGGTTCACTGCCCAACAAAAACAGACCCTGGGAGCTGAGTCTGGGAAAGCTGCGGAGCCACACTGACACTCAACCAGAAGCAGCCAGAAGGCAGCAGTCCTGGGCAAGGAAACATAAAAATAAGCCCAAGATGAACGTCATGTCCCTTCTACTGAAGGCCTTGGGATACTGAAGGCTTGCTGTGTTACCCCATATGTTTCTGCTGGAGAGTGACAAGAAAGGAACATTGCGAGGTTGAGAAGAACATCAAAGGATAAATAGATATTAGTAAGCTTTCTATATAACTATTTAAGGTGTATCAATGAGTGTTTTCTATACGAATTTGTATTCAGAGTCCTAGTGTTTCTTTAAGAGAATAAATAGTGATTGTTGCATTTTAATTAGATTTTTGAGATGGTAACCCCATACACACACAAAGTAATTTTTGAATCTACATGTATGGTTTGTTCCCTTTTATCCCTAGTGAAACTCTGTTGCTTAGAAGTGAACTTAAGCTTGGATACAAATTAGTATTACAACCCCACCTTTAGTATCGCATCCATCTCTGGGGTCCCTGATATAAGAACACGGGGATGAATTTAATTAATTTTTGAAAACTGTATCTATCAAGTAGCCCTCACTCTTGTAAGGTTTTTTTGGTGTTTTGCAACATTTAAACAATTTAGTTAAATATATATGTATGTAGGTAGGAACTACTGACACTTTCTTTGTTCTTGCTTAGTCTTACTATATATAGGATACATGATTCACAAAATACTGATATATTTCCAATTAAAGTAAATTTTTGCTGCCTTCCAAGAGGATTCAGCACAAAGTAGCAATTAATCTCTGTCTATAAGATAGATAATAAACCTAGCTGACTTTTAAGTCAACAAAGCTATCTGGACTTGATGGTTTCAGAGCAGAAGTTAATAAACACATGATTGGTCTCTTCCCAAAATATTTAATGTTTAACTTCGGAAAGGATGACACCCTGAGTGTATTTACTTTTAAAGGCTTTTGAAGGAACAATCAGAACCCCTTAGGATTTCAGACCATGACAAAATCCTTGATAACTATTTGCACAAAAAAAGGACTAGGATTTGCAAGAACAAAAAGTGCTCTTCAGGCTTGCTAACTCTAATCAAACAGGCTTCATTTCTAGAGGGTCCTTGATATAATACTCTTTATAATAAAAGTATATTTCATTTCAACTACAAACTTTGTTCTTGGCCTCCAGAAGCCAGAAGGCATTAGGATAATGTAAATGAAGCTAATTAGTTAAGGCATTGGTTAAGATTTAAAAGGGCGTTTTCATCTGGCAGTAACTGGATATGTCAGTCTGCATTGCTTTTGGGTTTGTGTTTTTGGGTTTTTTTTTTAGTTTTCATGTGGAGCATCCTTTTTCAAAATTTGCTGTCATCCTAGAAACAAAATGTTTTTGACTAATAAACAAGCATGGGTCTTTTTTCTTTCTATTTGAAATAAGATTATGCATAGAAAGAAAATTGAGATGTGTCTTTTTAACACAATCTCATAGTATTTATAACATTATTACAGAAATCAGAGTGCTGTTATCATTTAATTAGTTGACTCATTGACTTACTGATCTTTGGCTAAGTGCAGAATTTAAGCTGTTGTAAACAAGATCTCTTACTTGGATCCTCTTACTTTCCTCTGCTTTTAGGTTAAGACTTTTTGAACTATATATCTTCTGGATGAAACAAGCTGTCACCAGCCATGGACTCAACTGATTTAAAAGGTCCAAGCTGTAATTACGGATCCTGGAATAGCTATTTTTTTTTTCCTCTGAGTGTTTCATAAATTAAAATGCACAGTGTGAACATAAATTAACAATTGCTAGCAAATATAAAAACCTGAAGCCACATCCATAATAGACTTCAAACATGGAAAAAGTATCAATAAAATTATTTGTGGTTTGTGTGATAACAGGCAAATCCATAACTGCAGAATTAAAAATAAATATGTAAACAGACCAAACAGTCTGAATATTGAAGTCTTAGAGACACGGTAGGTAGGAAGAGAAATAAGAAATCAGGCTTTGCAGATGCTTACTTTTCATGTAGTCTTTCAGTGGAAAAAAAATTATACGTTTACCACCAGCTGAAAGTATTGCTGGCATATTTTTCCTTTTTCATAGTTTCACTCTAAGTGTTTGGATAGTTTTCAAAGACTAAAAGCTGACACATAAAAGGATGCTTTGTGTATATATATAGCTGCTTCCTCATGGAAGTGAGTTTACTGGGTATGAATAGTATCTAAACAGAAATTATCCAGACATACTAAGAATAGCACCATATTCTGGCAAATATGCCTGTCAACAGGTGTATTTCCAACAAATATTTCCTGAGAGGAGAAAGGCCTCACCCAAGATTCCATCAACCACCCCCCAAAAGAAACACCTCAGAGGTTTGAAATTTTATTTTTTCCCTGTTTCTGAACCACAGCTTGATAACAAAGTGCAGACATAACCTCAGTGACAAAGAATGTACTTGTTGATGGTTACCCCCTATGTGGAGTTCGGAGCCGTGTTGTCAGGATACTTACTCTCCATACACAATTATGAAGACAGTTTATTGCCTTGAAGTTGGACACAACTTCCTAAGGGAAAAAGATTTTCTCTTGAGTAGCCAAGGCATGTTGACAATATAAATTAAAAATCCCACCCAGGTAGTGTAGCTGTAGGGGCAGATGGGTGCTCCTATTCACTGAGGATCCCTTCTAGAATATTTTTATCCAGAATTTTTCATTTTAAGTATGAGGGGACACTGTTTCCTCTAGTCCTGTCATTTGTTGCCTGGGAAAAGACACTGGCCTCCACCTGACTACAATGTCCTTTCAGGTAGTTGTAGAGAGCAAGAAAGTCTCCACTGAGCCTCTTTTTCTCCAAACTGAACAACCCAACACTGGAGCAGGGGAAAAGTATGACGAGTCCTTCTCATGAGGAGGAAAGAGTTTAAGAGACAATTTGATGAACTGACTGTAATCCCTATTCCCTGTCCCAATGTATGGTGGAGGAGGAGGCAGTACAGAATTCATGAAAGTTAAGCCTAGGAACAAGGGAGGGGTGAGGGAGGGCCTCTCAAGGTTTTATACCACATTATCTTACCCTGATTTGATTGGTAACAAATTAAATTAATTGTTCCCCAAGTTGAGTCTGTTTTATCTCTGACTCTAATTGGTGAATGACATCTCACTGTCCTTATCTGACCAGTGTGGCTTCCACTGTGCTTTCTTCCCTCCCCTGTTCAGCTAGGCAGTGTTAGTGATAGAGGAGCTTTGGTGGGTACCCAGCATCCACCCAGCACAATGTAAAGGTCCTTTGCCAGATGTAAGAATTTTGCTGTTGATCCTGCAAAGCTCTGTGCATATTTTACATGAGCTTCAGTGAGATGCATATCTGTATGATTATGCATGTGTAAAACTTTTCAGGGTTGGAAAGATACACGTCAGACCTGAGTATTCAAGGGTACTTTAATGGGGAGAACTGGAAACTCCACTAGTTTTGTAAATAAAAGTACAGACTCAAGAAATGAACATAATCACATAACCATTCAGGGTATTAATGGGCAAAAGGATTTGCAGGAATATTTTAGGGGATATTGCCAGCTGTGGTGTGAGAGGAGACTGATTTTAGCTACGTAAAGCCACAAAAAGAAAAAAAAAAAGTGCTCATAAAGAAATAGGAATTTCAAGAGTTTTACTTTCGTCCATTAAGACACTAAAGACAAAACTGTTACATGGACTGAATGATGGGGGAGAATTATAAGAAAATATACTCATGAATGACAAATGGAGGTGAGTTATGAATTGAATGCTATAAAGTATAAAGAAGGCTATGATATTTTCAGATAAGCACTGGCGGTTTATAGAGATAATAGAATTTTGGTTATGACTGATTTTTAAGAGCACAGATGTGAAATAGATAGGCTGAATAGACATGAAATTCACAGGCTGAAATAGACATAGTATAGAATGAAAACGTGGAAGATGACTATTTTAAAATTAGGAGTTTTGGGAGGGAGAGGACACATGGAAGCAATGTATACTCCAAAACAACAAAAAGTGACCCAAGTAGAGGTTGCCGTTTTCATAGTCAATGCAATATATAAAAAAAAAATAGTGCAAATACTAAATTGCGCTATGGTCACTGGATATGTTTGTCCAAATCTTTTTCAGTCAGGCATAAGTATCAGAATTAATGTTTAATTTCAAGTAGGCCATATCTGAAGGGGTTATTTACTAATAAATGTAGTGATATTGAGGAAGGAATCAACTAAGAAGAAATGTTAAATGTTTTTAAAAGTTTACAGTAGATGGCTATGTGTAATAATCTAATGTCATATAATCATCAAGTTAACTGAAATAAACATTCTCTAAGAGAAAGATATCAAATGACAAAGAATATTGTGAATTGCAGACCTTGAGAAGAATGTTAAGAAAGACAAAAAGGATATTAAAAATGCAGAGAGAGATGAAATAGAAATCTGAGCAGAATGATAAAAAACAGTAAAACAGATAAAGGGGATATTAGAAAGGAAAGAGATAATTGAAATAGATATGTGTATTAAGAGATGCTAACCACATTTCTAAAAAGATTTTGAACACTGCAAAATAAAAGACCAGTGAAGGATGAAGCTGAAAATTTCAAAATGGAATAAGATACAGAGTAAAAGGGAATAGGAAAAGAGAGAAACCATTAAATTGACTTTTCTTCCATGAACTGCACAGTATTCATGAGAGAATAAGAAATCATGTCATCTAGTATTAGCTGAGTGTCCAAAATCCTGAAGGCTTTCAAAAAGGGTGAAGAAATATCATGTTTGGGCAACCTAAAACAAATCTTACTTACAACAAATATCTGCCAATTAAAAAATTATACAAGTCTTATAAATATATGTATATAAAATTTGTTTTCTTGATTTAGTGAAGATTCTCAGCCTGAAACCCTCTGATGAAAGTTATGCATCCATTCCTTTTTATTCACTCAAGAAAACTGTGGTCAGTCCTTTCTTCCAGAAAAATACTTCTTAAAAGAGAAAATTTTACCCTTTGCATCTTTTATGTAATTATTTGGTAGGTGATCTTAATTCATACTTCCCTTTTACCTTACAACATAATGTCTTAATACCCAGAATATCCTCTCCAAACTGTATTAATTTTTGTGCTTTCTTCTGTAGATGCAGTGCTAAGGATATAACAAAAAAAACCTATAAATCTTTAGCTTGATAATCCTGCAGTATCCATTTACCTGAGTAGTTAAATGCAAGTTCTGATCCCATGCCTTGGTGCTATATATTACATTGTTAACAACAACCTCAGCCCCATACCGATAGGCTTTAAAGCAAGGACTAGAGATTTTGTTGCCTAGCACACACACTCTAACTATAAATCTTAGAGCTTCATCTATGTGCTTCTTTCTGACTCAAAAATTTTAAGTTTCATTTAGTTTCAACATCGTATGTTTAACGTCCCATCTCCTTTGAGACCTTAATCCGTAATAGTTAGGACACATTCATTCGAGAAGGTTTGGAAGAGACAAAGAATACAAAGAAGTGAACACCTATCTTGAGTGCATTAACACATCTATTGTTATTTGCTCCTGGAGCTGAGAGAAGTAGTAGAAAGTATTTTGCTTGAGACCTGATCTGTTAGGCTGAAAACAAATTTAATTCTCCTTATCTATTTTAATAAATCTCTAATTAGTTACTGTTTAGGTAGCTACAAACAACCACTTATTCCTCCAGAAGTGGTATGGCCAGGACAGCTGACCCAAACTGGTCAAAGGGGTAATAGCATACCACAGAGTGTCATGTACGGTGTATAAACCAGAGGGAGTTGGCTTGGAGAGACTCATTGTGGCTGACAGATGGGATGTGCGTCAGTCAGCAGATGTGAGGAATTTTGTTGTTTATTGCTTGTTTCTGTTGGGTTTTATTTCTTTCTCTTTGTTGTCTTCCTAACAGTAGGAGAAGTAGCAATAATAATAATAATAATAACAACAACAATAATAATATTAAAATTATTGAACTGTTCTTATCTCATTACATGGGTTCTACCTTTTTTGGTTATCCTCCCCATCCCACTGGGGTGGGGGAAGGAGTGGTGAAGCATCTGCATTGTTCATAGTTTCTGTCTGGGCTAAACTGCAACAAGATACAAAACTTTACACTTTCCACAGTGAGATGCAAGAAAGGAAAGTCATCTGACCATTACCTGTAAAAGCTAAACTTCAACAGCTTCATTTTCTCTGAACTCAGCTTTTAGCATGAAATCATATTTGGCAATGGGATGTATCACAACATTTTGTGATGGCTGCACTATTTCATTAGGTTAGAATCTAGCCTGTTTCTCCAGATAATTATGTAGTTCTCATTGGGCATGCCTGAAAGCTTGACAAGAAATTTTCTGTTGTCAGCCTGTTAATTTGTGGTTACATTATATTCCTTGGTTTACATTAATTTCCAATGTATGTATTTTGAAATCCATCTCTGCAAGCATATTTACTGTGTGAAGCAAAATGTGAAACATTTTAGTGTTAAATGGAATCACATGGTTAAATAACCATCAGATTAAATAACTCAGTAAAATATGTTGCAAAATGTGAAGCACCTTTATTTACTTAAATACTAGTCTTTAAATTCAATCAAATCTATGATTTAGGAACGTACTTCCATATGATTAGCCCTAGCCAAAAATTGCACATACTACCCCCTCCAGTTTAATTCAGAATATTAATAACAAAAGCATAATACAGACTTTGAAAACCCAGATGATTTTGTACTTAAAATACTGCTTTAGAAAGCAAAAAGGAAGCAGATGACAATAAATACTCTATCTTCAGAGAAATTATGTGAGGATTTGTAGCATTATGGCACATAATGTTTGGTACAGCTTTTTGGATGGAAGATCAGTATATTATTACTGTAATTTTCTTTGTGCTCACATTCATGGATAAAATTTTGTTTTCATGTATATCTGTTTTTAGATCCCATGTTGAAGTGACATTGAGAACAGATTTTGTCTTTCAATTCTTCCTGAACTTTGGAGCACTCAGATTGTTTACAGAAAGAATGGGATTTAAATTGTTTCATTGTTTGTTTGTTTTTTGTCTCATGAATACAAGATTGTCTTAATACCATTCCTTCTTTTCCATATCTTGATCACTTGTAATAGCAGAGTCCTAACTGACAGCATCCATCTGGAATTCAATGCTGTGAAAGTAAAATATGATTATTCAGGATTGCTCCTCATCTCTTGCAGTGAGTATTTCTATGCACATACAAAAGGCACACAAAAATTAGAATCACCTGCAGTTCTCTGTAAACATAGCACTGCCTGCCTGTATCAGGCTGAATGACTTCGCCTAGGCACCCTCAGTTGTAAGCAAAAACACTCTCCAAAGTAAGAGAAAGAGAGATTCATACAGACACACACACAGAGGAACCAATAATTTACAAATGCACACTAAATATAACTAGTATTTAAGGACTTAGCAGGTTAAACAGTAGTATGCTTACTACCTTATGTAAGATTCCTGAAGAGTCCTTGCTTTTGAAACAGTTCCTTTGAATCATCTGGGTCCATTTATTCCATTAGAAATAAAATAAAATAAAATAAAGTTCATCTATTGAGGTAGCCACTCCAGTGTTAGAACATGATTTATTCCACTGATATATATTAAATCTCTTTTCACTGTTTTCCAAATTTTTTTTTGTAGAGTACCCTTTTAAATAGATGCATTTTAAGAAAGATCTTGCTCAGTGAAGTTCTTGGCAAAGATCCCATAGGCCTCAAGGCTACAACTGAATGGCTTTAAAGTAGTAGAGTTAAGAGAACCACTCCAGAGAACAGGTTGAACCTACTTTACCCTATGTCCCAAATGGAAATCCTGCATCTTAATGAATGTATCCACCACTCTGGTAGACAGGGTCATTTTTTCTGGAAAAACTCTTTCTGTCTTTATGCCAGAGGTAAGCCACAATAAGAAGAGTATAAACCTCTAAATATCATAGAACCATTACCAATAGAAGGCCTCAGATCTTTAACTGATGTGATTTCACAGGGTCTGAAGATCCATCTGGGCTCACTTTGGCTAGAACTATAAGCTCTATTTTCACTTGCTGTTGCCTAACCTGCCTGAGCTAGACAGTGTTTTTTACAGGAACAGTCTGACAAACTGAGGGAGTCAAAAACCCCCAAATACAGCAGCTTTTTTAATTGATCCTGCAAAAGGCTGATGGACTACTTCCAGACTTGAGCTGGGCTCCAGTGAGAAGAAAGCATTCTCTGACAACAAACATAAACTCAAGATACCCAAGAACAAGGAAGAATAACTATGAGTAGAATTCTCTCACTGAAGAATCCAGGATGATGACAAGTTTGCTTCTTGAAAAAGGCTTATTACTGACCCTAGGACCTAGAGGCATATTGGAAAAGCAGGAACCAACTGGAGTAGAAAGTTGGTGTTTTGTTTTTTTTTTTTTTTTCCCAAGGTTTTGAAAACATTAAGATCATTGCCATAATTTTAAATTTTGCATATGGACATAGCAGTAGAGTTTGACCTGCCCCATATTAAAACCTTTGTTGCTTTAAAGCATACCTAATGCTTCAAAATCACTGTGGAGTTAGCAAAAATATGAGTTGACAAATAGTGTCAAACAATTGCTTACAATGGAAATAAAACTTTTCCCAACCCCTCTGTTACGTGCTCTTGTAACACACAAGAGGTTAGCTCAAGCCTTGCCTATTAATGATCTAATATCTAATATCAGACAACTAGGAGTGTTGGTAAAATAATACTTGTGTAGCAAAACAATCGAAATTTGTGCACATACCACATGTAGAACATAGAATTTTGTTTCTTTGGACATTTTTCAAAGTTTTACAACAGGGTTGGAATAATATCATAATACATGCAAGATATCCCTTGAAAAGCATCATTTGTGGGGGAAGTGTAGAAAAAAGCAAGGTAATTCAGCACATAAAACATAAAATTTGGCCAGAAACCATACCAAAATAAATAACAATTGGACCTGAACCACAGGTATTTAAGAATAAATAAAATATTTACAATTGCTCTTCTATGGTTACATTAAATGTTTGTGTCTTAAAGAAAAAATCATAATGCATTTCAGAGGGTTATAATTTGTTTTCAAATGTTACATAAATAACTGTAAATTTTCAAATTACTATTTCCAATTTGGCAAAGCTCAAATTTATTATGTCTACACCCATTTGACACTTCTAAATTTAACATATTTCACTTTAAATTGTTAAATTTAATATCACTTAAGAAAGCTAATATATATTCTTGCTACAAGGCAGATAAATAACCACAATAAATGACGCAAAACATTTATTGTAGCAATTATTATACCCATAATGCAGTTCTTTTAATGGTTTAAAGTTATTCCCTAATTAATATTAAAAAAAAGCACACTTTTATTCTTTCCATGTCTTTTCTTTAAAATCAAATATCTGAAATACAACTATTCTTGTTAAATCAATAGTAAATACAGGTTCATACTAATGGGCAGAGATTGTAAAGAAATTTCTATACTACTTTACTGATGGTGTAGCAACTCCACAGCAATTCATGAGTTAACAGAAATACTAGATCTAAGAAGCAGTCTGACAACGCTGATAAGACTTACCATAACTAAAACTCAACATGTAGAAGGCAGAAGACATTTGGAAGTTGATAGGAATTTTTTGCTGAATCTTGACAATGTTAAAAGTTGTGAAATCATTTCTTCTGACAGTTGACTCCACTAGGCCCAGGCTTTCTCCCGCAGCAGCTTCCTCTTAAGATATTTATTTATTAAAGCTGTGATAATTTTTCCCTTTTAAGAAGGATGAGGGATTGGTTTGCAGCCTGTGTAAGTTAGCAGAAAAATTGCAAAGTATATCAATATGTAGATCTCTTCATCTTTCTTTCAATCTCACCAGCCTTAATTTTCTTTCTCAATAAAATTAGTTATGGCATAAAATTGGGGTTTTTTTGTCCATAGATGTTTCCTTCATTCAGTATGTTCCTTATTTGGTCCTCTTCTTAGTCTTACATGACTGTTTCTGTTTCCTAACTGTGGGCATTGAAATCCTTTCATAGTCATACTGCAAAGCAGAGTCAGCAAAACTGAGTTTCAACAAATCACATCCTTTTAAGTCTTAATATATAACTGCTTTATTTGTATCAGTCTATTGTTACACACTCCCCTGGTATGTTTTATACCACCTCCTTGCTTGCCTGTTTTATTTAAGACTATAAAGCAGTTTGTAGGAAAGGATCCTTGCCAGATGTAAATCCAGTTTGATTTCAAAGGAGCTACCTCAAATTACTTCAGCCTCCAGTGTAGCTCATTATGTTCCTTTTCATATCTATTTTGTCTTATTTATAGCAAGAGAATAAGCTATGATTTACATTGACTACTAAATTTTAGGCTGAAATGTCTAGCTTTATATTTTCTATTTTAGCATTTTTCTTTAACTCCATTCACAGCTGTCAAGGCATTTATATACCTTGGTAACAATTCCAGGTACAGAAAGAGGCAGCTGAAAGTGTCATACAAGTTAGAGATTTCTCACTTCCTCCAGGCATCTAACTTTCACAGCACCAGCCTTTAATATTAACAGATTCAATTATTCTCCCTTGACTACTATCTTATAGTAGCCCTACTGTACACCTTGTGTTCCTATAGTGTAGTCTGATAGGGGTCATGGTCACATTTTTATTCTTCACTGTCATTTTTGTAATCCAGAATATTTACTGATATGATTATCAGGTACATTTATGGTAATATGGTGAAAGCATGTTATCTTTTCCTACTTTTAGTCATGATGGCTTGCTGCTGTATTAAACTATTACCTTTTTCAGAGCTTCATATTTATGTATATTTTGTTGTGAGTAGTTTTAAGAAAATTTTTCTCCATGAAAATGCATAATTTAATTTTTAAGATGCATAAAAATATTTGCCATTAATAGAACCATCAATATATTGTAAGGCATAGTAATTATTTTTACAGTACATACAGACTTTTGAATGAAAACATTTTCGTTTTAATCAGTTACAACTACATAAAATATTAATGGTAGAAAATGAATCCTATTTATTTCACTTCAACAAAAAATTGTTCGGCAAAAGTGGGAAACATCTGGAACACGTTTTTTTTTCCACCAGCTATTTTCTTGCCACTGTGTAGCTCATTTGAGACACTTTTATTATTCTTGTAAGTTAAATCAGTTTTTCAAATTTCACTGCAGCATTGCACCCTGATAGGATCAGACAGTCATCTTAAGAGTGCAGAGGTAACACAACCTGATTTATGATAAACACAACATGTGTATCTGTAGGGACTCATTATAATTTCTAAAAACATTAAAACATGTGTAGGAATGCTATTTGTGGAACAAGACCAATATTCCCCTTCTTAGCCACTGGTAACAGGATAAAGATCGTAAATCTTTAAAAGGTGTTTTTTCTCTGCCAGATGTGGATGATACCTATATTTTTATACTCAAACCTGCTCCATCATCAAGTTGAACTTGACGGTCTTAGAGGTCTTTTCCAGCCTAAATGACTCTATGATTCTATGATCATCACACACAGGGAAGAAATAGAAAAGCAGAAAATAATAATTCAGATAAAGACAAATAGTAAAGTGTCCATCTGGATTTATGGCTTTGGTAATTCATAACTACTGTCAGAATATTCCTTGAAAAGATTTGCATAGTCAAAAATAGAATATTGATTTTTGAATTAGTCGTAAGTAGTAATTAAATAAATATGTAAATGTGGCTTGTCACTTCTATGTTTTTGATTTTTTAAGTCTACTGTTGAGCAGATCAAAATAACCCTATGTTTTGTGTACTTCTTATGAATATTTTACTTTAAAAAAGATACATAATTTTACAGGTATTTTGTCCCAGATTGAAAACGAAGCTCATAGTTATATAATAATATTTAATGGAAATCTTTCCTTAAAAAGATAAAAAAGGAAGGAAGATATTGTCATAGTGTTCTGACTGATATTGAATGGTGACTACTCAAATTGCTTATAGTTTTTCAGTTGCTCTCTCTTGTGAAAACGACCAAACACAGAACCCTTTACTTTTGTGATTTGATAGCAGAAACTTTCACACTTGAGCTGCTTCTTCAGAAGTTTCAAGTGCAGTGATTGTTTATGAAAAGTGTACTGTGAAAATCAATTTTCCCCTCCAAATATTTCAAAGGAAGCCTCTGTCCTTTGTGTATATGTTTGTTGTAAGTCTTCATTGGAAACTCGATGAAGTTCAGTCATATCACAGTTGTCATCTGCAAATACAATTATACAGCTATATTTAATGCCTCAGTGGATAACCCCCCATTACAGTTTAATTTTCCACAGAAATCAAAATTTGTTCTTGGACTGTGTATTTTCTATCACATTAGATAATCAGTCTGAGGAGAAATGTAATTTTAAGTCAATCAACAATACTTTGAAGATAGGTATGTAAAATAACTTGCACAGCATTTAGTATGCAATACAACATGTGACCAGTCTGTTCATTTATTCATTGATGGAAACATATTCCAGAATGAGACTGAAATTCTATGATGTTCTCCTGCTTTTTTTTTTTTTTTTTTTTTTTTTTTTTAAATGGAATTTGGTAGATTTTGTACTGTTTAAGCTGAAAATTTCTGGTTCTAACTCTGACCCCTAAGACCAAAGTAGCATTCATAGTTCCTAAAGCCATGAATTAGATATGACATTTATTTTGCCATATTGCTGAAGCAAATAATAGAAATTACAGTTCAGTCTTAATTCCTTCTGCTGATAAAGGACAGTTCTCTACAGTATATCCCTGTGTGCTTATTTTAGTTCTTTTTAAACTCATGGGAACCATAAGACTTCACCAGATCTTCACATACGTAGCCTGATGTATATAGTTAAACCAACTCTATCCCCATGGTATTCACCTTTCATTTTCTCTTAATAGTTATTTCTTATTATTAATCCCAGAGACTTCGAGTGTCTTTCACTTGTTTCCGATCAGTACAAGATAGTGGTATTGCAAGTGACACAAAATACTCATTCTCAAGCAGGGACATGGTTCAGTTTGCGTCATATATATTCCCTAATAATATTCAGTACCAGAAATTTTAGAAGACGTAATAGCGTGATTGAATTGTGGCGTGAGACAAAGGGATTACTGTTAGGAGCCATGTCTGAATCTGGACAGTGCAGAGATTTAGAAGTGAGCTGCTCTGTTCCCTCTCAAGTTTAGGTGACTCACAGATATAAATTAAATGCTATCATGGATCCTTAATGGAATAAACTTGTAGCAGATTCTTCTTCTATTGTCTGAAAAACTGATTCAATAATAGGGTTGGTATGGTTCCTTCTCGAACTTCTTCCAGTGCCATGACCTTTCTGTGAAAATAAAACAAGCTCTCTAGTTTCCAGAGCCAGTGTCCTCAGCTAGCTGGTGATACACTTTTCAAGGTTACCTGAGAGCACTTTTGTACCGAAGTTTGAGTACTGTGGGTTGGCCCCATATAGAATTATTGTGGCTGCAGATTTCACATTTTATTCCTTTTTGCTAGCTTTCTATGAGATCAGTAAATTTAGCGATACTTTTCAAGAGGAAAAACACAGCTTGGTAACAATAAAATATTTAGCTCTTGTCATAGATTCTTTTTCTTGTTTCCCTGTTAGGAAGTCCTCCTTTTATCATCCTCTCAAAGGAAGTGCAAGTTCTAGGTATCCTTATCCAATTCAAAGTCATATACCTGCAGCAGGATGAATGCAGGCTATAGCATAAAGCAGAGAATATTCATTACAGAAGAGGGTGATGAAAGCATCAGTGGTGACTGTTATTCTCTTAAGCAGGAATATGGAGAGGGCTAATTCTTTTGCTTTACTATAGATATCAGGTGTGTATACATGGTTCTCTCAATCCCTCATGATTTAAACAAGAAAACTTGAAGAAAGTTAAGTACAGGTAAATATAGAGCAAGGGAGACAGAAGCAGTTTTATGTATGCCTCTTTGGATATAGGACTGTGGTAATGTCATGAGCTGTCTGTGACAAGAGACTAAGCACCCACACAATTGCTCACTGACTCTCCCCTCACAGAGGGGTGGAGCAGAGAACTGAAGATCAAAAGTGAGAAAACTTGTGGGTTTAGATAAGGACAGTTTAATAAGGGAAGCTGTATGTGCAAGCAAAGCAAAATAAGGAAATTATTGACTGGTTCCCATCCATAGGCAGAGGTTTCCTGGAAAGCAAATCCTCAGCACAAGCAGCAGTTACTTGCAAATAAAAGCACCATAAGCACCTACGTTTCTCCTTCCAGCTCATTTCCTTAAGTTTTTTTTGCTGAGCATGATACCATATGACCTTGCTTTGATTCAGGTCAGCTGTCCCAACTGTACCCCTTCCATTTTCTCACTTACCCCCAGCATAATTTTTAGGGTCAGGGCCATCATGAGATAAAAGATACTGTGCAAGCACTGATCAGCAATGGACAGAACACAGGTGTGTTACCAGCATTGTTTCAGTGAAAGGTGCAGAGACTGTGGCATGGGACAATAAATACAGCACGACTTCTGCTGTTGTCAGAACAACAGAAGGGAAAACCTGCCCCTCAAAACAAAGTTACAGACAGTAAGGGAAACTGGAGTAAATTGTTTGGAGATGAGAGAAGGGAGAGTAAGATACTAAAAAAAGGTTCATAACCATTGTACTTGGTGGAATTTTTACTGATATAAAGTCAAATTCTGTTTTATTTTGCTCAGACTGGAGACTGAGGTTGCATTCAAGGCTTTCCAGCAAAAAGGTTGGAAGGAATTTCTGTTTACTTTCGGTCAGATTTCAGCATGTGCATAGTGATTCAGATTCTCATTTTTGTCATCTACATGATATCACAGACATCTCCTTTAGAAAATTAAACTCTTAATGGGCTTCGTGAAGGTCACTGAGACAGAGCTGAAGACAGTATCTTTACTACTTTCATTACCAAGACAGAGCTGGACGCAATTGTCCAGAGTGAAGGTAATTTTCATTGCTGAGAATACAGATGCATGCCCTCTGGACATGGAATTTGATTTTGCAGGCTGAAATAAGATGCTATAGGCATCAGGAGCTATCAAATATTCAAACATGAAGAATGCTATCACATAACTACTGTGGTAATCTACACACCAATTATCTACACATTGATATATGTACACAGTGATTCTGGTGTGTGTGAATATTCTGAACTGATGGGTAAGGTCCTAGAATAGCTTACAATGCTGTTAACTACCAGCCTTATTTGGAACAGGGATATGCCTGCCATTAATGATCTACTAGGATCCACTGATGGGTCTGTCACTGATGGTCACAGTGAAGTTAAACATGCTGCTTTACCAGAATTCTGCAATGAATACAGGTGTCAAAGGTGGTAATTTCTGACAGGTAGACAAGATGATGATAACATGTCTTTGCAAGAAGACAGTCCTGAGGGAAGATTGACAAGTAGGTCAAAAACCAGAATGTTTCAGCAGGCAAAACAGGAAGCTTATGATCTGAAATGGTCAAGACAGGAACTCAGGAATGATATGTGCACAACTAAAAATTTTTCCCTTGCAAAGGTCTATGAAGGCTATTCCATATCCAGAAATGAGTGGTCCCTACTAGCTGATACTAGAGTGAGATGTGGTCCTAATAAAAACACCTGTGACATACTCTTTATTATCTTGTCTGTGGCTGGTTGCTTCTGTTACTCAGCTGTGCTCTTGAAAAAGCTTGTGCAGTGCTGTAACTCAGTGATAAATTATCCAAGACTCCACTGATACCAGAGATAGCTTTTCTACTGCTTAAGAGCTCTCAGGAGCTTGCAGCCTATGGTAGCATATTACAGCACATAGAACCAGAGAAATCATTGCTGAGGAGCAAAGGAAGGAAGTTATTTCAGATACTGGTGAAAGAAGGACAGAAATTCTTTGATACCTCTCTGGTGTTTGATGCATTTATAGTTCCTATGAGGTAGGTGATGCTCAGGAAGGACTTGGAAACAGTGTAAAAGTATAATGTCTTCTGGGATAGATGGTATGGGTTATATTGCATGGCTCAGAGAGAGGATCTTTTCAAAGGATGAAAAGTGGTATGATAAGGCTATCAGGTATGTAATGTTTATAACAGCTTTACACATCAAAAATCCTTTAATGTGACCCATAGGTTTTATATTCTTATATATATATACATATATGTTTTACTTCTTGTGGGCTACTTCTAGAAAAACCAGTGGTCTGTAAAGCAGAAGAATCATCTCAGTACAGTGTGTGTCTGATTATGCAGGTCTCTGCAGGAACTGTTTTGTCACTTTATTGCATGCAAACTCTTGTCTGGTTTGTTAGGAGTTATCCTAATCTTTTTTGACTGTAGCTGCACAAGTATGATGCATGAATACTCCTCTCCAGCATACGTTAGACTAAAACATTTCATGTACTGTAGAGAGTTTTTACTCTTATTTCTGTTCCTTTACTCTTTCTTTACATTTCAGTGGTTCTACCTCCTTTGCACCTATTAAGGTGCAAATTACTTCTGTTCCAAAACCCTGAAGAAATGAACTTAATAAAAGCAGAGACAGAAACACTCAGTGTCTTTTGACTGCAACTAAACTATTGCTCCAAATTCAAAACATTGCTATCCTTTCATTTAATACCTGACCTTGCTCTTTTGAGGCATTGAGAGGGGGAGCATGTGGAGGCTAAGTGGTAATTTAAAGCTATGCCTTCCTCATTAGAAAGTTTCTGCAAATAGTCACTTTGACCATGATTGTAAAAGCCAATTTTTTGACAGTGTCAGGCTGAAAACAGGAGTTTAGGGTGAAAACAGGAATTGTATTTTGGAATCTCTGCCCAGGGGGTCTATCTGAAAAGCATTCAGCTCTACTCTATGCTCACAGCAAATGGAGCATATGCCTACTCCTTTGTAAATCTTTTGACAGAAACCTAATTTCAGAGATGTCTCTCTTAGTATTTAACATACCACATTTCCTTCATTATCATTCCAAGAACAAATTAGGATCAGTGCTTGAGCAATATCAATTGCTCCATGCTTGTGCCTGCAAGCAATTTTTATACATTGAGTTAAAACATACTTATGTTGACCATTGCAGGAAAATTTTAATCCGTTGGACTTCTGTAATGCAATAATTTAGTTCTGCGAGATTCTTAGAGATCTCTGGTGGTTTATGTACGTTTTCCTTCTTTTATTCTTCTTAGACAAAGGGATGTTAAAAAGATTTTCAAGAAAAAAAACCCTGCATCTAACGTTTTTTATTAAAAAAATAATTCTAATTACTGAATTTTATCTAATACTATTATAGTTATGTGAATTATAAATTCCTCAATAATAGCTGACAATTTGTAGAAAGAAAAATTTGAAATTTTCATTATGAACTCCTTTACCTCTTTTTGACATGAAACTGTTTATTAATAGCCTTGTGTTGACACAATACTTTAGTAATGTGAAAAGTTACTTGACCTAGTTTTAAGTGTGACTCCACACCATTAAAGTCTTATGGGCAGAACCTTTGCATTTCCCATGGAAAAGTCTTAGGAATCTTGGATCACCTTCTGTCAGAAACTCAAAAGAAGGCTTTGGAGGCAGCAGTGTTTTCTCTGTGTTTGCTGACTCTAAACTAAGAAGACAACATGGGCCATAAACAACAGGAGTACTGGGTATCTACAGGAAGGAGTAGTTCCTGTGACTACGTAGAAGAAGAATTCAGTATCTCCTGAAATGCCAGATCGAGGAATTGGTGACCGAAACACTGCATCTCCTTGTCCATCCTGCCCAATGCTGAAGGAGGCAGATGTCTCAGCACTTGCAGTACAGCACTGACATCACTTTTAGTGATGAGATATATCTTTTGATTCCTTAGAGGAATAAGGAGCTATGCCAGCATCTGTGGAAAGAATTCTCTGATGTGAGGGAAGATGGAATGGTGAAAGAGAAATGGAAAGGTCAAAGTGAAAGAAAATAACTGCAACTATATCATCAGTTCTCCGCTTTTTGTAGGCAAAGCTCAGGGAAACAATATCCTACTTGGACTCTCCAGTTAGTGTAAAAATGCTCTACATCTCACAAATAAGTAGACATGGACTCGGACCATGAAGTATTTGATTACCATAATCTCATAGTTTTTACAGTATAGACAGCATAGGTAAAGGAGTGGGTTGTCTCTGCTTATTGACCTAGCATCTCACTACACCCAGTCTTTACAAGGCAATATTTCCTTGTGAAATACTTCATAATATGCAGTCTGATGTAACATATTGAGTTACTAGAAAACTAACTTCTTGATTCTAACTATATACATATTTGGACACTTAATAGACCTTCTTGGGGCAGAACAACAGTTGGGGTAATACATGAGATAGTATGGATTTATGTTAGTAAAGGCAAGTTAAGAGTTGGAAACATTAGGGAGACTACAGGAAAACAATCAGCAGGGGAGAAATTTATGTGCCTTTATGAAAAAATGCAAGACAAATTGCCTAGGACCTTTACAGGTCTAATTCTGCATTCTTATTAAATTTAAAGGCATAGTGAGTTTCAAAAGTGGACATGACAGGAAAGGTGAGGTGAGCGGAGATACAAGATTTAATAAAATAAATCACATCTGAATGTCTAAATCATGGAGATCAGTTCAGACTTTTGCCTTTTTTTAATAAAATAACTAAATAAAAGGAAGTGTCAGTTTTCTTACAAAGCCTATATTTTAAAGGCTATTGGATTTCTAGAACAAAGTAAAGACCCTTGGATGAAAACCATTATAAGTTATGAAGAGCTAGTGTGACTGCTATCATAATTATTTTCTTTAGACTTTTGTACGCAAACTTTTGTTTGCTTAACTGCACAGAAGAAGATGTAGAAGTTTTTTTCTGGGAACACATCCTAGGCTGACAAACTTAGAAGTCTGAGCTCAGTACAGCTTTCCTGTTGTGTAAACATGCAAATCTATGTGACCAGGTTGTGGTGGTTGTAAATTTTCATCTGGCTTCCCACAGATAATTTAAGTGCTTTCATTCTGGTTTTGGCAAGGGAGTTCTCTGTTCTTACAGCAGTTGCACAGCTGAAATAATATAACAGACCATTGCAAAAGCAAATGCTTACAATGGATTTTCTCCTACTGTTCGGAAACAAAAGTGAAGGCCAGTGTGAGCAGTAGGAGGTCAACCTATCTTTATTTGATTTAATTCTGTCTGAGTTGTCTCCTGTAAAACCTAATGAAAACTCGATATTGTCAGCATGGTGTAGCAAACTATTCAACAACTTGAACTTAGAAAGTTCTAAATGATTGATTCTTTCTTCTACCTGCTCTGCATAAAACTGCTAGCCTAATGTATTCAAATTAATTAGAAACCAAACTGGAAAGATTCCCCCATGCAGTTTCCTACCTGTGTTTCCATATGACTTTTACTCTTAGAAAAGAGAAAAAAAAAAAGCAAATGAAATTGCAGACAGTATGAAAAATGCATCTTGGCAACAAGTCCCAAAATTACAGCAATGTGAGGTTATTCTTCTAACATTATTTTAAAAGGAGAGGTCCTATCTGTGTTTTATGCTACTTAAAAGTTTTGGCTTGAACCATCTTTTCTGTCAAGTCATAGACTGAATCTCAGACTTCAAATCATAGGAGAGATTTGTGCTTTATCTCTTTGTTAAGGTTTCTTTCACAGTAGATGAAATGTCATCACCTCTGGAGACTGCTTCCTTAACCTAAACAAGGGCAGCCACCTGCACTGAATCCCTGACTAATTGGGCATGTCCTTCCTTTATTTCTTCACCTGATAACTGCCTCCTCAATGCACAATAATTCATTGCATTAGTCAACATATTTATTTGCTTGAATAAACTCACAAAATATTATTTTTATAGAAAACAAAAGGTATTACTTAACTTTTATTAATACCACCAGAGACTCATGTTTTCCTTCAACCAGTAGCATGGAATTTACAATTTTTTCTGACAGTTTTTCTGAAAGAATATTTTTTCAGCTCCTCTCCCCCTAGATACCTAATTGGTCAGACAGAAACAAAAATGCCATGTTCTCTTTCCTGCAACTATCAGAGAAAACCACTTTTTTTTTTTTTTTATAGTGCTAACTTTATGTCACTTTTTTTTTCTCTCACTAGAACACATGTGAATAAAACTAAAAACAGGATTGTTTGATCATCTTTGAAAAGAAGGTCAAACAGATTGACAAGGAATTTTGTGAATGAGCAAATCAGTGGATATTGTTGCTGAAACTACTTATGGCTATAGCAGATGGACAAAATACTGTATTAGCTTGCATGTGTCTGTCTGTAAATGAAACATGGCGCATAATTAAATGATGATTTCAAATTTGATTCTGAAGGATAGAAATTTAGATTATAAAATGGAACAAAATGGGTCTTGGTAAAGGTCATACTGTTTGATATATTCTACCAATGTAGCTGGTAGTTGGTGGTAGTTCAGGCAATACAACTACAGCACTGTTTCATGAGCACTTTTGTACCCTTGACTGAATAAACAATATCTTAACCAGATTGTACAAAGTGACTTAAAGAAAAAACCTCAGTTTTTAAATACATTGTAAGTTATATTCTTTCTTAACTGCACTGTCAGTGACTTCAACACTCTTTTATCACCCAATAAAGGCAGTGAACAAATCCCGTAGTTGGTGAAGAAGGTCACAAAGAGGTCATTTCGTTCCCAATCTTGCTAATGGGACAATTGCTTGAGGGAACAGGAGCAGAGTTAGTGTTTTCCTCAATCTTTCCAGTAGAAAGGAAGAATATGAAAAGGAACAGGAAGACTCATCAGATCAGCATATGGATCCAAGGCTGGTGCCATTGGAAAAAAATTTGGGGTTTTTTTGACCATGTGATGGTCTATACAACACCAGGTCTACTGACACCTAATGGGATGCACCTTTCTCGAGGGGGAAAGGGTTTAAGCATAGGACCTAGAATAGCTCACTGATAGCTTTAAATTAGATTGGAAGGGGAAAGAGACAAAATCAGGCTTGACAGTGATGAGCAATGGGATGGAGTGCAAAAACTTAAGGAAGTGAGCACTGGTGGGATCCCTCAATCTCATCCACAGTGTCAGCTAAACTGAACCACACTTAAAATGTTTCTATACCAACACATGCAGCATGAGGAACAAACGTGAGGAGACTGAAGCTTTGGTTCAGTCCCAGAGATATGACACCATTGACATAAGGGAAACCTGATGGGATGAGTCATGTGACTGAAGCACCCTGTTAAATGACAGGGCAGTGAGGTGAGGGGTGTGGTGGTATATGCAATGGAAGGACTGGACTACAAGGAGCTTTCAGTTGAGCTTTCATGGTTGAGAGCTTCTGTGTAAGGATTAAGGGACAAACAAGTAATGTGGATATCATCGTGGGAGTCTACTACAGCCCAAATAGCCAGGATGATGATGCCAGTGGATTATTCTTCAAGTAACTAAAGGACATTTCCAATTTAACTGCCTTTATCCTTATGGGGGACATCTATTTACTGGATGTTAATTGTGATTTGTGATTTTTACCGCACAGCTGGTACAAAGAGGTCCATAAAATTCCTAAAACACCTAGATGATAAATTCATGGTAGAGGTACCAAGGGAACCAGGTAGCAAAGATGTCCTCCTTGATTTGCTGCTTGTTAACAGAGAGGGTCTCATGAGTGAAGTGGTGATTGGTGGCTATCTTGGCCACAGCAACCACAAAGTAATTGAGTTTAAAATCTCTGTTGACAGGAGGAAAAGTGCCAGCAAAACTTCAACCCTGAACATCAAGAGAGCAAAATTCAGGCTGCTCAGGGAACTAGTGAGCATGATTCCCTGGGAAAAGGCTTTTGACGGTACTGAGGTCCATCAGTGCTAGTCACTTTTTAAGCACCACCTCCTACTGGCTCAGGAACAGGCAATGCCAAAATGTTGAAAGTCAAGCAGATGAGGCAGAAGGCCAGTTTGACTTCAAAGCGATCTTCTTTTAGAGCTAAGGAAACGACCAAGGTATATGCCCAGTGAAAGCAAGGTCAGGTGATGTGCGAGGAATACAGAGATGCTGCTCACCACTGTAAGGAGAAAACTTGCATGGCCAAAGCTCAGTTGGAGTTGAAGCTGACCAGAAATGTAGGGGACAATAAAATGTTTGTAAAATGCATTAATAGCAAAAGGCAGTGCAGAAATATCATTGGGCTGTTAGAGGATGAGGATGGTCACTTCACAGACTGGAACATAGACCAGGCAGAGACATTTAATATTTTTTTTGCCCCTGTCTTCTACACTGTTGATGACTTAAGGGTATTCTAGTGCCCTGAGCTAGGGTACTATGGCTGCAAGAATTATAAAGTTCCAGACAATTCCTATAGGTCTATGGGGCCTGGTGGGATTCAAGTGACAAAAGTCAAAGAGCTACCTGATCACAGGATCATAGAATCACAAAACAGGTAAGGTTAGAAGGGACCACAGTGAAGTCATCTGGCCCAACCTCCCTTCTCAGGAAGGGTCATCCTAGACCACATTGCACAGAATTGTGTCTATACAGTTCTTGAATATCTCTAATGAGGAAGACTCCATAACCTCTCTGGGCAGTCTGTTCCAGTGTGTGATCACTCACATGGTAAAGAAGTTTTACCTCATAATCAGGTGGAATTTCCTAAGCATCATTTTTTGCCTGTTGCCTCTTGTCCTATTGCTTTGAACTACTGAGAAGAGCCTGGTTCCATTCTCTTGATACCCTCTCTTCAGATACTGATAGACATTGATTGGGTCCCCTCTCAGTCTTCTCTTCTCAAGGCTGAACAAGCCCAGCTACCTCAGCCTTTTCTTGTAAGACAGATGTGCCACTCCCTTGCTCATCTTCTTAGCCCTCTGCTGGACCCACTCCAGGAATTCCATGTCTCTCCTGTACTGATAAGCCCAGAGCTGAACTTAGTAGTCATATTTGTTAAACATCATACTTGTCTTGCTAGCCTATCCTTGTAAGAGAAGCCCAGACCCTTAATCCTCTTTGTTGCCCTCAGGCAGGTCCTTGGGATTGTCCTGTGCAGGGCCAGGAGTTGGACATCAATGATCCTTACAGATTCCTTCCATCTCAGGGTATTCTGTGATTCTATGATTATCATGCCTGTCAGAAGTATAAGGTATTTTCCCTACATGGAATGCCTATTTGCCTTGGGCTTGACTGTAGCTTTGCCCTGGACATGGGGCAGCAAACTGCTGTGTATTGTTAGATGCAAATTCTCACTGTCTCCTCCCATTTGTTGTGCAGGGAGGGTACCCTGTGACAAGGCAGCTAACTATTTCAGCCTTTGCAAGATTATGCTTCTACAAGAGCCTGCACACACTGGCATGAACCCTTGCACAAAGAGCATAAGCAGTGCCCTGAGGCTTCTGTTATTCTTGTGTGGAGAACTGAAACATGACTAATATGAAGTGTAATGCACATGATCTTTACTCCCTTGCCTAGCTATTGAAAATGGGCCTCAATTTTCCCTTTCCAGTGACCCAGATTCAGAGAAGGAAGATGGGAAAAGATTACCCATGCAGGCAGGTTGATATCTGCCTTTCCTACTTTTTGGTAATTTCATATCCATAACATTTTTTCATAAGCAGAATACATAAATCTCATTTGGCATTGTGAGAGAGGACAGGAAAAAAAACAGTCCAGAGGATTAGATTAAGCTAACTCAGAAGATTATGAAGACTTTATTACAAGGAAGACTTTCACTTTCCTAAAACATTCTCATTAGGCAATAACTCATTTTTTTTTGCAATTTTATATCAAGACTTTAATGGTATAAAACATAATGTAATCAACAATGGGAGATAATTTTACCTTTAAAAATATAATAAAAAATTACTAGCTCTCTTCTCGACTTAGATGCTTTAGTGGCAACTTTGGTAATTTGGCTGTGCAAGTTATGCAAAATCAGGCTCATCTGTTTTCTTCTAAAAAGTAGCTAGCAGAGTCTGTCAGGCATTCACCTTTTATATTTAGTTGATTCAGTTGCTTGGTTTTTGCAGTTAGTCAAGGAGGTGGAAAATCTCTGCATGGAGGGAACTGACCCACATCTCTTTTGCTCCTCAGCAGAGTGCCTGGTTGCAAGGTAGGCAAATACCCTTCTCTTCACCATACACGTTAGTATAGCAGAAAGCAAATTACAAAGGACACAGAGTGAGTGAAGAAGCAGATGGGAGCACAACTCTAAGGCCCAGAAATAAGGTCACTTCTTGGCAATGGAATTTTCAGTTCTGATAAGTGGTCATAACATTATTTATTCATTTTATCCAATGGTTTTTTAATGCAAAATGAGGAAGCAACCTCAGACTTCTGTGCTGTGATGGCAACACTCTTGTCTGTACTGAAGCTACTCTATAGCTAATTTCTGTCTGTTTACATAAACTACAGTCATACAAATGTCTGCAACATTGATTTATTTTTGAGCTGCCTGTTTCTCCTCAGGCATTGTCTAGAGAAGCTGGATGCATAACTCCAGGCTCTGAGAATCCTCTAAACAACAATGTTTGGGTATTGCAATGATCAGTGATGAGGTGGCCAAGACTCGCAGCTCTAGCTCTGTATGACTAACCATAACAGATGTAAACAGCTCAACAAAGTAGCTTTTAGCAAACCAGCATATATACGCCCTGCTTATCCATTTTAACACGAGGACAAAAATCAGAGCTAAGTTTCTAGAAAAGCACTGGGTACCTGTCTAGGAAAAAAAAATAAAAATCTATGAACAAGTAACACATCAACTGTAGAAAGCTCCAAGATATTTTAGATGGTGATGGTGATATAGTTACCATTTACACTACAACATAAATAGCACATTTTTTATTTTTCTGTATAAGGCACCAAACCTACTTCAGCATATTTCCTTATTCTAATATCTTAGTGTTGTCACTTTTGAGGCCAAATAACCAGCCTTATACACACTCTGTTGCTGGAGGCACTGCAGACTCTTGGAAAATAAGAGGTAGAATCAAGTATTTTCTCTTCCTAGGAAGATGGTAATCAATTTTAATTGAGAAAGATAAAATAACTGGTGTAGGAATTGCTATATCCTAAAGTTTTTTATGGGACTGGATTTTGGAGGAAATTTTATAAAAGTCTAGTGCAGAAACAGACAGGAATCTTCCCTTCATCTGAACTTTGGTATATCGTATGATTAACATCTGCAGAGAAATAGAGACAGAAAATATTATTATTAGATAAATTACTTACATGAATTTGCACACGGAAGATACTTCAGAAAAAATATTAACATTATGAAGCCAAAGACTAAAAGCTAGGAAAAAAAAAAAAAAAAAAAAAGAAAAAAAAAAAAGACCACCTGGGCAACTGTAAATTAATTCTATCAGTTTATGCTTTATATGTTACCTTATATGCCTCAATTAAATAATCATACACTACTGCTTTGAAAGACCTCTTGCTTCACTCAATACCTACAGTTAATATCTCCACTATTAAGAAAATTATCTGTTTCTCAAAAGATATTTTTATCTTGCTTAAAATACCTGTTGGTATGAAATCTTCCTCTATTTTGGCCTGTATATGAGGTGTTGAGGTGTTCAAATGTTGTAGTTCTAAAGAAATGGAGTGTACCTGGTTCAGGTGAAAGTGAATACAGCTTAACAGACATTAACCTGAAACTCCCTCAATTCACATACATGCTGATATTTTACAGAACGTCTAAAGTGTTCAAGATAAAATAAAATCCCAGTGTTATATTACAAGCAAAAAACCCAATAGACAGCATTGTAAAATTACTCCATTTTACATAGCTTACAAAGCTGAGCAAATTTAAAAATTGTAACTCAGTATAAAACATTTTAAAAAAAATAAATTGGGAATATTCCACATAACAGCTGAAATGTCAGTTACAAGTTCCTTAGCAGCTTTTTGTAGTCTTAGTTTTGTTCTTATAAAAAATTGACTTAGAGGCACAATGTTATGCTGTCTTAAGATGAGCTTTAACAAAACCCTATGTCACTTGCATATCTCTTCCTTAATATGATTTCACAGTGCTACAAGTCTTATGTGATAGACTTAAGAGTTCAGTTTGCACGTTGAGCCAGAGGCCTGATGTCTAAATTTTATGTTGATGATGTGAGTACTCCTCAGGCTATGATAGATTCTCATCAGATGGGTTTAAAAGTACTCAACTTCCATAACTTCCCTGGCAAATTAGCTTTTAACTGTGATCTCAGGTGTCTTGGTAACCCACTCGTATTCCTCTAGTACATTTTGTGTTTCACATCTTTTAATCCCAGGCTTTGATATATCTTCACTATAGTAGATCATCTCCAGCTACAAGTTGTCCTTTTGCAGAACTAATGTGGCAGCTAAAGATATGTCTTGTGGGTGTTTGTAGCTTTTCATCATCTTGCCTTTCAGCCATTCACCATATTTCAACTTGCCATAATAATGGCTCTGGGTCATCTTTTATCAAAACACATAGCAGATGCCCAAAGATGTATTAGCTGACTTAGTGTCATTATACACTCTGGAATAGTGCTTTAAGGTCTCAGTGCCTAGGACCTGACCCTGTAAATTTATGCTTAGAAGTGCATAAAAAAAATGCATTTGGAATTAATTGAGATGCTTAACATAGCAACAAATACTTTAGTTTTGTTTTGAGGTGGATCCTCATTTGGATAAGATGTTTTAATCTCCTCAAAGTTTTCTTTGGTGTATACTCTGTGTGACTTTCTCATCCATCACAGAGTCTTGAGGCAGAGGTGGCCATAGTAACAGAGATCTGCAGAGATCAGTGCTTTGCTGACAATATTTGATACCACTCTTGACAGCTTTTCTTTCAGATCATGGCCAAAAGAGGACTTCTTTTTCTTTATGTTGATGCTCAAATCAAGCTTCTCAGCAATATAATGAAAATAGTAATATTTTGTGTATCTTTTTAGGTTTTTTTGCAATACATTTGAAAGTGGTTGGAAAATGGTTGCTGGAAATAGCAGACGATTTGTAATTTGCAGTGTCGTACAGGACTTTTAATGTTTGGTTAGGTATAAGATCTCTGAAAATTGAGAGTTTTCTCATTTGAGGACTTCTGTCTTTAAGTGCAGAAAGCCAATATCTTCTCAGCATATGGCATTTGGAAAGGAGTAGCAGTCAAACGTTTTTATCCCCATAATAATAAAGTGGGATCTTTATTAAAAATTCCACTCCTCAGGAATTGTATAATATCATTCATCAGTGTGATAATTATTTCATTTTCTGAAACTAACTTATTGAAGAGAGAAAGCAGATGACCTAATCAATATAGACTACACGTGATCATATTGGTTATGGTAAGAAGTGAATGTTAACCTCTTAGCCCATCATTTCTTGGATTTTACATCCAGCTTGCATTTCAGCGTCTTATCTATGGAAAAACTAATTCCAGGTTTTTAATGCTCTTCTAATCTGACTATTCAGTGGGAAATGCAGCGATGTTTTAAAGTAAATTTTTATAAGCTGAGTAGATTACTCTGTGTATACTTAAGTCAATCTTGTAGTGATAAAGCTCACAGCGTCAGTGTTACAAAGTGCAATTATCCCAGTGGAATTAATTCAGTTCAATCTAAAGAAATTTGTATTACCATGTCTTCCAGTAGGTGGCTATAGGCATGTTTCTAAGCATCTGGTTAATACAGTAGGTGAAGCATATCAAATGGCTGAGCTACCACAAAAGCAGACTTCCAGAAGAGCATTCATTAAGTAAGCATAGTCACGATATCAGAATATACCTGGCTTGGCTGCCCAGTGTCACTCAAGACAGGAGTGAGTCTCCCTTTTGACCCATAGTACACCTGCCATGTAGATATCTCAGGTGCTCTTGGGTAGCACCAGTTATAATCAACTAATAGACATTTTCAGACTCTTGTATTTAGCTTGAGTCTATTAACTACCTCTTGTACAGAAACCTACAAGTAGACACTGAAGTTTAGATGTCTTAACCTCAAGTTGAATCTGTCCTTTGAGCTCAGCTTGGGCTCAAGGGAAAACTTGAACCCTTATGTAGTGTCAGATGAGGAATAAGTGGAAAACACACTGATGCACACCACCACCACGCCCCCCAACCCACCTCAAATTATCCTCCATGTAGACCTCCAACACCTTAATAAATCCTATAATTTCCCAATAATAATTCCATTCTTTGTTACCTTAGGTGTCTCAGAACCAACTAACAGTGGGAGAACATGAAGACTTGGCTGGGCTCTTCATGTTCTCCTGTTCAATGGCAGATGAAAATTAAGTGATCCATAAAATATACTTTGGAGTAAGCAAAGTAAAGCAGAGATGAAATTAAAATTTAAGGTATGTTTCTGTGTCTGTTCAAGGTGTACTGAGACCTGTACCTGTATTTCACAGATTGTGTAGTTCAGGTCATTATGACTCTGTAGGTATCTGTGCTTGTTTTAGGTGAAAAAAGTTTTACTGCAGCTGAAAGCATGCTAAGGATTCACTTTCCAGTGACAGTGTTAATATTGCAGGATATCACTCCCAGATACTTGCTGTAAAAAGGAGAGGGACACAAGGAAAGAATGCCCTTTGGATACAGAGAAAAAAAAAACAATTTAATTATGCTGCTCATAGTCTGCTGAGAAAATGGAATAGACACATCAGCATAATTTAAACTACCTCCTATTTATCAGCACTTCCAGCCATCATTTTACTGGCCTTGCCCCATTAATACAGATAACATTTTTATGTAGCTCAAAGTTCTTCTCTTGTTGACTCATGCTTTTTCTTTGAAGCAAAAATGAAATTAAGGGTTTATCAATATGGAATGTGACTTCACTTCCAGTACCTTGTGCTTTTTGAGAGATTTCAAGTTTTCTGCAGGGAGATCTGAGGAGATAGAATACTTAATAATCCCAGCTGTACTTTCAGCTCTACCCCTAGTACTACAGTTTTAGTGCTATACTCCCCTACTACTTTATTGCTGCTTTATCAGCATCCTCAAACTTTAAAAAATGTCAAAAATATGAGGTTTTGGGCTAATCAAAACACCATAGCTGCTTCCTCAGCAGGAAAGTAAATAAATCACCTCATTTCTTGTCAGTTGTTGATCCTTAGAGGTCTCTACCTTTGTTGTTTCTCACACATTTTCCATACTTTTCCAGGTCTGCTTAAATTCAGTCTTGGGCCAAATACCAGGAGTGTATCTGGACCTGCAGTGCAGAGATGAGGGAATGAGGGGAAAATATATAAAATGCACAGTGACACTGCATCTCTGCAGAAGAGTAGGAAAAAATATCAATTGGGGAATGTAACGTAACCATTTTTAATAATTAAAAAAGATAGAACTTTCTCCCTTTTGTAATAGTTTACATTGTTGAGAGTAGGAAATTTAGTAGTTTGCCTCCACTTAAATATCTACAATTCAGAGAGCTCACATTTCTGATATCAAAATATTTTTTAAAGCTACAATCTCCTTTCAATATCTATATTGAAGGGTTTTTTCCTTCCTTTCTGTTCTTTTTTTTTCATATTTTATATATTACTCTAGAAATTATAATAAAGTGTCTTAAAGGTCTTTTCCAACATAAATGAGTCTTAACCTAGATAAGTAATCCTATGATTACTCTTTTCTTTAGTTTTATTCTTTACTCCTGTGCATTATATGGGAGGAGAATTTTCTGTGTAGTTTATCTTAGTGAAGAATCATTTCTCCTACCCTAAAAACCCCAAACCCATCTCTTTAATGCGAATGCCTGAGCAATCATTATCATAGATCTCCATAGTTGCTTCTTGTGGTTCAACTAACCTGCTCAGCTATATACTGTCAGGTGTCCTGCCGTCATATGGAAATTATTACATGTAGGCATACAGCTAGTCTTTCTTCCAGATTATTTCAGTGGCTTACTGTAATTCTTGACTGATCCATTAAAGAGGCAAAGGGTAGCAAAAGAACATTGGGCACTACACAAGCAATGACATCCAATCTATTGTCCTTTAACATGTCAATACTCAAGGTATTATATGGCGCAGTCTAGAAGTGCTGGCTGGGAATGCAAAATCCTTACCCATGACAAGTAGATCTGTCTTGTAATTTTCTGAAGAAGCACGAGTCCATTCAATTTCTGATCCTCTGTCTCTGAGCTACTCAGATTATTCTCTTTCTTAGTCAACAGAGAGAAATAAGCACTTTATATATTTCAGTTTTCTATTTTATGGTTAAATATGCTATGCCCTACAAGTGCCTATTACTTACTGAACTAGAATGGTTTAGATTATAAATAAATAAAGTCATGCATAAAATATATACATTATCTATAAATATATATAAATATACACATTCCCAGAAGCTGAAGAGAGGATATAACAAAAAATTGAGGCTTTTTTGCTTTAGATGAAACAAGACTGGACACGTTAGGAAAAAAAACCAACAAAATACTGAAAGGCATAGAACTGTATTCTCTGTTTACCTTGAACAATATAAACCCCAGGATTATTCTGTCAAATTAAAAGCAACACATTTTTAACTTCTGGAAAAGTTTTTCCATTGGAAATATTCATCATGGCTTCAGAGCCATATTTAAAGACTATCTGATATACAAGAGCTATATGGAAGCTATAAAATGAAAGACAAGTATTAGAAGATTGGATAATGAAGGATATGGAAGAAGTATTCTCCAATGAGTGATGAGATAAACATGAAACGATTTAACCACAAAAGCGATAGGAGCATCTCTTATCATGTGAAACAGATCTGCCTGTAACTTCCTGCATCTATGAAATTCTATCATATAAAATGTTTACAGTAAATTAGAATCATGGCATTATAGGACAACTCAGGTTACAAGGGACCTCAGAAAACCATCTGGTGCAACCTCTTCTGGAAAATGGAGCCTACATGAGATCAAGTAGCACCCTTTCCAATCACATCTTGCAAATCTCCAGTGTTGGGGACTCTACCATGTTCCTGGTCTAGTTGTTCCAGTGATTGATTGTTTTCACTGTAAAAAATCTATTTATTTTATCAAGATGAAACCTTCCCTCTGTCACATCTTGTCTATTTTATGTGTCTTTTTGTGGCTACTCCTAAAATACTAGAATACTCTGAGGAGGTCCACCCAGAGAAAAGACCTAACTCCTTCAGTCTTTCCTCATAGGACAGGTCATCCAACTTTTGATCACCTTCATGAACCTGCCATAGTCTTTCTGCATCCTTTTTGAACTGTGGGATCAGAACTGGACATAGTATTCCAGGTGAGGTCTGACACATGCTGAGTAAAATGTGATGATTATATCTCTATCTCTGCTAATTTTCTGCAGATGCAGCTGAGAATCTGATTTGTCTTAATTGCTTATCCAACAGGGTCGAGCATTTTGCTGAAATCCAAGTAAACAACTTCCACTGCTTTCCCCATGTTGTCAGAATATGTTATTTGTTATGTTACTCCTCAATAGATCAAAAAGATTATAAATGAGAAGTTGGACTTTACTGTGATCATATTTTTTATTAACAAGAGACAAAGCCATTAGGCAGTTGACTGATTTAGTTTTATTTATCCATATTTATGTACAAAAATGTTTATGTTTCTTGGAAAGCTGCATATCTTCGATCATCTCTACTCCTTTTTCTGTTTCTTAGATAACTGCTAAATTCCCATCTTCTGAGGCAGAACGTTGTGGCTGTCGTTCAGTGTGCCAGATTAGCAGAGATTCTCTGTCATGTATCTTGTCTTTTGACAGCTCAGTGGTATAATTACTTGCAGTGTCATTGCTGTTGCTGCAGCTGTACTCAGCTTCTTCTCTCTTCTCTCTTATTCTGCCATCTTTCAGTGCTATCAAAAACCATACATCAGCCTTGTTAGCTTGGACCTCCTCAACAAAAGAAATTTTTCCTTAAACATGTTAGAGAGCCTGCAAATACACTGCCTAAAAAGAGGAACTTCAAAAATTGTCATCCTTGTCACCAGCAACAGGACTGACGTTGTCACAGTATAGTGATGGGCGCTCCAATAAAATCCAACACCTTTATGACACCATCCATATTTTTTAATCACTGGTGCCAATCAGAGAGAGATTCCTACAGTGAGAGGAGCAATTGCCAGAAGAAGGGCATTCCTAAAGGTTTTTTATCACTTCAGGAAAGCAAATATAGAGCAATAGATTCATGTTTGATCCTTTTCAAAGGTTACCTTTGACTCCTAAATACTAAGTTATATGCAACTAAACACTTTTACATAACTTCTTCTTTTGGGGGAAAACTGAGCATACACTGTAGAAATTATTTGAAATTTGACCTCTCAAGTGACTGAAGATCTGAATTATCTATATCTTGATCAGGATAGGAAGTAATGTAAACAATCTGGAGGGGAAAAAAAAAAAGGAAAAATATATAAAAAATAAAGACATCATTCCAAACTTTTCCTTTTATACAAGAATGCTATCTAGTTGAACTTGGGTGAGAAAATTACAGATATAATTAATAGCTTGGTCTTTGTGCTTGGTTCCTGGGCGATTTTATTATAAGATTGATCATTACTCTTGTTAAAAGTCAACAATAACAATAGGGAAAAAAAAAAGCTATTGCTTTTCTTTTTTAAAGACACCTGTATGGCATGACCTTTTAACCTACAGGTCAATGAGGTCTTTTATAGACAGCTGAAAGTAGCCTCACAATCAAAGGCTCTGGTTCTCATGGGGAACTGATATCTCCTGGAAAGACAAGGCAACTAAGCTCAAACAGTCCAGGAGCTTCCCAAAGATCACTGATGATAACTTTTTGACACTGGGGATGAAGAAGCCAAGAAGCAGAGTTGTACTGCTGGACAGGTACTGGCAAACAGGAGACTGGTTGGGGATGTGAAGGTTGGGGCCAGCCTTGGCTTCAAGTGACCATGATACTGTGGAGTTCAGGATCCCTTGTGGATGAAGCAGGACAATAAGTAGGGTTAAAACCCTGGACTTCAGCACAGCTGACTTTGGCCTCTTCAATGACCTACTTGGAGGAATCCTGTGGGTTAAGGCTCTGAAAGTTAGGGGGGTCTAAGAGAGTTGCTTAATATCTGAGAATCACTTCCTCCAAGCTTAAGATTGGTGCATCCCTACGAGTAAGAAATGATGCAGAGAGAGGGGTGAGTGAGGAGCTTCTGGCAAAACTTAAACAGAAAAAGGAGGTTTGTGGAAAAAGGGACAAGCCACTTGGAAGGAATACAAGAACACTGTCAGAATATGCAAGGATGCAACAAGGAAGGCTAAAGTCCACTTGAAATTAAGTCTGGCAAAGGATGTCAGGGACAACAAGGGCTTATTTAAGTATATCAGAAGCAAAAGGAAGATTAGGGAGAATGTGGGCCTACTGCTGGCTGAGGTGGTTGCTCTGGTGGCAGAGGATACAGAGAAAGAGATGTGACTGCATGCCTTGTTCACTTCAGTCTTTATGGTAAGACAAGTCCTCAAGAATCCCAGAGCCTGGAGACAACAGAGAAACCCTGGAGAAAGGAAGACTTTCCCTCATTTGAGGAGGATTGGGTTAAAGATCATTCAGGAAAACTTGACCCACACAAATCCATCATCTTTGAAAGTTCGTGGAAAATAGGACTGGTGTCTGAGGGCTGAAGGAAAGCCAATGTCACTTCAGTTTTCAAAAAGGGTGAAATGGAGGGCCCAGGAAACTACAGACCGGTCAGCCTTACCTCTGTCCCTGGAAAGGTGATGGAATACCTTGTTCTGGCTGTCATCTTTAATATAAGGAAAAACTTTTCTTTGAGGCTAACAGAGAGGTTGTGGAGTCTGCTCTGGAGATATTCAGAACCCACCTGGATGAAATACAGTGCAACCTGCTGCAGGTGAACCTACTTAAGCAGGGGATTGGATGAGAAGATCTCCAGAGGTCCCTTCCTCAAACATTCTGTGACCTTGCTTTTGACTGCTTAACAACTAAACACTTGAGAAGCAATGAGGTTTTAAGTACTTTTAAGGGACTGAAACTTTGCCCTGGTAAATTTTGTGAGTTAGTCACATTTCAACTTCTTTTCTGAATAAATAGTATTTATTTCTCCTCCATTGTTAAATGAAAGATCTGTATAACCCATAGAAAAAAAAAAAAAAAGAAATTAGAACTGGTGAACTCCACATCTCACTGAAATGTGGGTGTAGATGTGCTGTATTATACAAAATATCAGAACAAAACAGAGTGCAAGAAAGTAGATTTTTCAGCTTTATGAAACCAGACTAAGTACGTTTGCTTAAAAAGACTGGAATGGTGATGCTTATCTAACTGCCTTTTTCCAAGACTAAATATTTAAACTTAGCCTTTTCCACATTTATTTTTACGTTTCAGAGATTCCAAACATCCTCTCAAAGTCTCTGTACAAAGATGTGTTACAAGACATACACATCCTTACTATACGTGGCATAGATGATGTGTGATGTACAGATGCTTATCCCTTGCTGTGGAAGGAGAGCAGTATTAGACAAAAATTAGGCATCTCTTTTGTGACCCAACATAAGAGGCATGAAAAGTTTAATGAAATGTGGTAAGTCTTCCATCAGGGTTAGGGTGAAATTTCTGTCAGTAGTTCTACCCTTTTGTACAAACCTTTCTAAAATGCCCTGTCAATATTGCCTTAAATCTTCTTTCCCTGAAAACAGAGATATATAACAGAAAATGCAAAATTTCCACCTTAAAAATGCAACAATTATGACAAAGAAAATAATTTTTATTTGGCTAGGGACATACAGCATTTACATGGTTATATCCTTCCGATAAGGAAAACCGTAATACGTTTAACATTTTAAAAATGGCCTCGATGATGGAATATCACTTGGTGTATTCACAAATTCACAGTGTTTGAATTTTCAGTTAAAAAAAATGAGGTGAGATCATTACATTTTTTATTACACTTCTCCCCAGCCTATTTTCACCCACGTCCTGTGTTCCTTTATTGTATATTTCAAATAGAACAAAAAAAATTTAGAAAGGGAAAGAAAGGAAAGTATAATGCACAAGATTAACACTGGCAGAAGAATAGACATGCATGACTGGTTGTTGGCAGTGTCTCTAAAATAAAGCCCACATTTCTTCAGTGTACTTATTTTAGTATGATAAATTGCATTCTCTTTTCCTTTATAATGCTTTTTTCTTTCAAATGTGCTAACATGTAAGTATTCCAAAAAATTTTAATTACATTTTGGCAGCTCATTGAACATAAACATTACATCCTGGATGGGCTTTTGGACTTTGCCCATATGACAAGACTGGCAGCCTAAAAAGATTCCCAATCCCCTGATGTTTATAGGATTTAATAATTGCATTTTAAAAATCTATTTTTGCAGGTCATTCTCACAGCCTACAATAAAATATGAAGACACTAAGCTTGTCTCTTAGCATTTTTAAAGCCAGATATATGACTGAGAAGTGTCTTGAGGAGAAAATTCCTCAAAAATCTTCCAGTTCATTTTCTAGGATACATTTTCTATTAAAATTTTGAGAGTGGGAAGATCTTATGGTTTTTGCTTATAGGAACGTAGATTTTTCTTTAGATTTTTCTGCCTCATCCTGAAAATTGAAGTGCATTGAATGGATTGTTTGGATTAATTTGTCTAAAGGAATATCACTTGGGTTCAGATCTAAATTTAATGAAATCAAATCCAGAATTTGTTCATGAGAATTTTTGTCTCCAAATGGCAGCAAACCTTTGTGTGTGACTTCACCTGAACATATATCAAACCTGAAAAAGAGATAAGTTTTCAGCTACAAACTATATCAGAATAATCTCAGAAACCATATTTAGAGTCAAACTCCTCATTTGTAGTAGCTAGTGATCAATACAAAGTTTTACTTAAAAGTAAAGACTTTTTCTTATCAGTTTTTGAAAACCTACAAATTTATGTTCACTATGGGAAGAGAAGAATTAAAGATTTATTCCAGTATGCATTAGTAATTATTTAATTGATTTATTAGAGTCAATCATCCAGTCATTATTATTATTTTAGAAGTTTTGTGAAGATATTAACCCCAAAATATATTAATTTCAGATATAAGCAGAGATGTAACCCTGCTTAGAAGCTGTAGTTTCACTTTTCTACTCCCAACACATTTTTGCCATTATATATTCTTCCTGCATGAATCACATCTCAGAATAAATAGGCTTATTCAATATTGTTTCTGTCTAAAAATGTAATTTCAGATTTCTAGAAAAGAGCTGGAGCACCAAAATTCCCCAATGTCCATCTATCGTGACTATGATTGTTTTTTTATTTTTTTTTGTCCTGAATGCACATAGTGTGATTATTTTATCTCTAACTTGCTACCTTTTATAATACCGCTATAGACAGTCCAAGATATAGTAATATCAGGAAACAGGGCTGTTAACTTTAATCAGTCCTGTGAGACATAGTCAAGAAGTCTACTTATGAAAGTTCCTTAATATTAGCTTATAGGCTGAGCTGCTTTGGAAATCACAATATCTGAAGTTGTCAGATCTATTTAATGCAGAGGCTATTCCCAAGTACTGCACTAGTACTGCTTGAAAATGAACTGAATTTTGGGTTTTTTTCTTCTTTTCCTCCTATACTTCAAGGAAATGCTGCAACAGCTGTTACATCCTATCTCACAGAAGTAAGAACCTCCCTGTCCCATGGCAGATAGGGAAGTTCCACTCACTGAATTGTCTGGGATTATTTAGGAGCAGAAAGCCTTAAAATATTCAATGCCAATTACAGTGCTTATTAACCAACAGTTGTCTTTGACAAAACGTGTTCATTTGAGCAGACAAACCCTCAAACTAATGCACACAAGTAGATATTCTTAAGTATATCTTTTACTGGATAATAGCTTTAATGAAACTTGAAACACCAGTGCTAGTTTTGGGAGGACATTTTTCATGTGCTTCATGTGGTAGAGCTGGCTGCTAAAGCTGTAATTTCCACTTGCTGAGTAGCCTGCTGTGACTCTGACAAGTGAATGCCTCAAGCAACAATACCAAGAAGAAAGAAAAACAGTATTCAAGGCTTATGGTTGACAAATGTTTATGTTTTTGCTCCCAAGAACCGTTCAGAACAATGGAAGATGAACCTGAGTGCTTCTTGTCCACTACAGATGAAAACAATCGGGGATCAATTAATAAATGGTGCTATTTTCCACAGCTGTGAGACTGTGATTACACAAAGGATCGAAACATAGATTGACTCAGGAAAGACCACCTTGCTAGCTTGACAGGGTCACAAAACCACCAAGGAAGTCATTTATTATTTCTATTCATTAAAGAAAGGTTATAGTCATCTTTCTAATTAGTTTTCTTTCTTAGGACTGCTAACTTTTTCCCAGATTGCTTGTCCCTATTGCTGACCTCTGTTTAAAATCGATACATATTTGCATCTTTTTTGTGCTCATTATGGTGAAACATGACACAGGCTGAAAACAAAAAATGTCTTTCTCTGTAAGAGCAGGCAAGCACTAAAAACATTGAGGATAAAGGTTTGGGTTTCCCTTCTTTTTTTTCATTGATCCTTTCATATATTCTTGCAAAAGTCGTTTATTATGACTATGCTTACTATAAAGTTGCTATAGGATGCTTGTGCATTGTTTTTGTTTTTGTTCTTTTTTCCTTTTAAAATTTTGAATTACCAAGACTCACAAAAGCATTATTTAAAACAAACACCTTAATCTCTTTACCTTTATGTTGAACTATCCAGCTATCCAAAGCTTCTTCAAATGAAAAAAAGAACTGACACCATGAAGCTTGGATCTAAATATGGATTAAGGTCATCTGTTTTGATGAAAAACTACTGTTAGAAGAGTAATATTGTCCACAGAATTAAGAATGTAGTCTACTTTCCTATTTTAATACTAACTTTTTCCAAACCCAATCTCTTTCTATAAGACACTAAGTTATACATCTAACCCTGATCCCAGCTCTATCATCCTAAAAGCCTCAAAGACAACTGTCAGCTTTGTTAGGAGCCAAGCCATTTTCAATTTAATTCTGAAAAAAAGTTAGTTTGTTTTTTTGTTGTTGGTTTGTGTTTTTCTTTAATAAATGTCTTTCTGTATAAAAGATAGCACAAAATTGAAAAGTCTGCATTATTGTTTTTGGCCATAACTAAACTAGATTCTGAAAATGCATGTTATGACTTTATGTTGTTATTAACTACCATAAGGAATTGTTTACATTCTATTTCTGTTTCAAAGGACTTGCCCTTTTATTCTCTGACTGACCAAAGTCTGTCATTGTGACAAATCAGAGAATACAGCTATTCCAAAGGGATCTGATTCTGCTCTCAGTTATACTGGTGAGAAATATACAGTAACTTTACTAAATGTAATACTTAAGAGACATGTTATTTGAGAGTCTGGAAACTTAATAGACTTACTTTAGACAGCGACCATCTGAGATAAGAGTGGAATGCAATCTTCAGACTGTAGCACTGACTACGACTAAACGGATTTGTGCTATAGAAACAGAAAATCAGGAGAACTTTGTCTTCTCATTCACTGTAAATCATTATGAAAAGCTGATGAGGAAAGTGTGGATCTTTTTCTAGGAACTTTTTTTTTCCATTAGAAGAAGAACAGAAAACACAGCTGATAAAATATTTTTGACAGTATGTTAAAATTGCCACTGATCTAATGATTTGTATTCATGGTATCGTCTTAAACTACCAGTAGCTATAATTTATCATATTTCTAATTTTACAGAGGCACAGATGGTTGTCCACTCTAGTGGTCCCAACATTAGTGAGTTAAACATGAAATAGCATGATTGATTGAAAATTGTAATCAGACATTACTCCTTGTAATTGTGATTAATATGAGTTTACTATTTCTGACAGCAATTACTTTTCTTCTTTCTTTTTAACAGAGGGAATAGAAAGTAAGTAGATTACAGGCTTAAAAAATCAAGACTTTAGGGCCAAGTGAACATTTAATTTTAATTACGAAAATATAAAACTGCTATTAGTACTTTAGTTTTTAGATAGCTTAGGGATTTCTATTATCCTTTTGATAATCAGGTGGCTGCTTTTTCAAGGCTAGCAATTGTTCCCTGTGGGAAAGTGACAGCTAATAATTTACTTGTATATTTTTCTCTGCCCTTTTTTTTTCTTTTAAGCTTACTTTTTCAGTAGTAACATGTTAGGGTTTGTGGTTTCTTTAAGAAATTTTGTGCACTCCTTTAAAGATCAAAACAGATTTATATTACCTGAGGCAGTGAAAATTAATGTACTGATTTCTATTAATGTGGGGGTTTTTTGCATTCACCAGAAACACAGTAAATGGGTTCATTTGGCTTTGGAGCAGGCCATTGTTTCTTTCTTACATGATTCTCATGGTCAAATATAAACCAGGTCTGCATTATGATAGAATCCTTGACTTCAGTATGACTCTCCTTCCTTTGGAAGAGCTTATGAAAATCACACTTAAATTGATACTGTATTTCTATTTCTTAATTTGGTGAAGTACCGTGTTTACACGACAAGCTTTTCACAGCAGGTGAGTTGCAGGGGTGGCTTCTGTAAGAAAATGCCACAAGATGCCCCCATGTCAGATGGTTTCATCCAGCTGCAAACCCAGCTACACAAAGTTGAGCCCAGCAGTGACAGTGGTGGTGCCTTCCTATGAACATATTTAAGAAAGAGTAAAAGCACTGCAGAGCAGATGTGAGATGAAGTGAAAGAGGTGAAGCAGCCCTGCAGACACCCAGGTCATTGAAGAGTGCAGATGGAGGGGGAGGAAGTGCTCCAGGCTCCAGACCATATTCCCCTGCTGGCTGTGGTGAAGACCATGGTAATGAAAACTGTGCTCCTGAGGCTGATGGAGGTCCATTGCAGAGCAAACATCTACCTGCATCTACCGTGGAGAATATGCCCTGAACCTCATGCAAAAGCAGACTCCTGGCAGGAACTGCAGCCCATGGAGAGAGAGGAACCCATGCACTAGAAGGTCCTCTGACAAGAACTGTGACCCTGTGAGGAACTCCTGCTGGGGCAGTGTGTTCCTGAAGGAAGGTATCCTCTGGAAAGAACCCACGCTGAAGCAGTTCTTGAAGAACTGCAGCTTGTGGGAAGAACCCACGATGGAGAAGTGTTGGAAGGACTGTATCCTGTGGGAGGCACTCCATTCTAGTGCAGAGTAGGAGCATGAGGAGGAAGGAATAGCAGTTTTTCTTGTTTCCTGACGTGTTATGATAGGATACAATTTATTAATTTTATATCCTCAGTGAAACATGTTCATTCCCCATCTTTCCTTCTGACACAAGCACTAGTCTTTTAATAACCTGTGGGATGCAGTCTGGGAAAACAAAAGGAGTAAGCTAAAGATAACATTTGGGCAAAAAGTTCCCAGAGAAGGATTGCTGATTCACAGCATCCCTTGTACTGCCTTTGGCAGACAGATTTTATGAAGCCCAAGGCAGAACTTAGAGCTCCTTCCCTAGAGTAGAATACCTACAGATGGTCTCTTTGGTCTTGTTACCACTTATTCTCCAAAGATGAAACAGGCAAGTACAATTGTTTCCTTGGCTGCAGGGCAGTTAAGATTTTCTCTTATTTTACTTGTAGTGATAAATTCTTCTTATTTTACTCTTTCCATGTCCCCTCCTTATTTTAATCTTTATTTCTCCAAGACATATTTCTTTTTTCTTCTTATATCAGTGCTACCAATATGATGCTCTTTTTTCTTCTTATGTGGGTGCCTTTGACTAGAAAACTGATTTCATAACAAAAAACCCTAAAAGTTTCTAAGGAAAAACTTGTAGAATTTACATTTGTAGAATTTAGCAAATAAATAGAATTTGCTTTCCACTTGGCTAAAAAAACAAATTAACAAAAAAACCCACAAAATTTTCTTCTGTATTTTCTTTTTAACAAGATACACTGCATATTATCTCAACTACTCAATTTTAATTTCAAATGGATGGGTCTTTCGAAGGCTAACAATTCTACTAAATTCATTGCACTGAAGAATGAATGGTAAGATGTCATCTGATGAGGAAGGCTGGGTGTTAAGGCTTCTGTGGCTATGTGCAACTTTTCCCAAAAAGTGATCAGTCCTGTATAATTACAGCTGGTATGTATATCACATGGTGTTGAAACCTGTATATAATGAGAGATGGTTAATTGGCTATTTGTTTTATAACTCTCCACTGGCCTCCATCTGTAGTGAGATTTAGCCTACTGTTGTCAAAGCTGGCTAAGGCATACCTCACCACAGCCTACCTGAACAGCTACATAGAGCTGAAAAATCAGTACACTGTGGAAAAAAAAAGTTTTGATTGAGCAAAAAGTTTCAAGTATCTGCAGCCACTGTCAGAGGGTCACAGTTCTTTGCCACTGACCTCAAAGTCTTTTCACAATGGTGCAGTGCCGAGTTTCTCCTTTAAAGAAAGCATTTCCATTTTCTTGCATTATAAAGAGAAAAGAAAGAAAATATCCATGACAAGCAAAAAATCATCTCCAAAACCACAGTTCTAGAAAACTTTATAATAAGAATCATAATGTACTGCTAGATTAGCCAAAATGAATGTGAGGAGGGCAGTAGTTTGGAGCCAGCTGTAACCCCAGAAGCTATGCAATAATGAAGTTGCCTGTGGCCCTAACCCCTTTTTTATACTACCCAGAGACAAGTGCAGCTGAGCAGGCAGTTCTCTGTGCCTTGCAGTATCCAGGTTTTGATAAGAGTTTTAACAAGCTGGAATAGGATGCTGGTTAAAACTAAACTCACGACCTAACAGCAACTGAACTAATGGGTGGGAACCAGAATTTGTTTGCAGTGCATATGATAATTTGGGAAAAATGACAATGAGGTAAAAAGGAATAGCCTATAAGCAACTATTAACAGAAAAGTAAGCTGCAAAGAAAAAGCACATACATTAAAGGTATAAAGATTATGGAATATCTTAGTTTGGCTTTTTTTTTAATACCATAACAGTGCTAACAGGTCTGTGAATGGGAGTCAATATAAAATATGGTAACACACTTCTGTATTTGTATTACCTATTTTAGAAGGAGAAACCTATTAAAAACTGTTTTAAATTGCTTCACAGGGAAGTATCTGCAGTGCCCAGCAAAGCACACCTACAAAGTAAGCTTTATATGCTTGAATCCTAGCAACTAACTCCATATGCCTATTAGCTGTCCTTCGAATTCTATAGCTCTCTAACAACAACAACAACAAAACTCAAACAGGATTTCACATGGTTTCTTTACAGTTGGCCAGTTTTCTGAAGACTTCCAAAGAGACAGGAATACTGAGAAAATATTTATAGAGGCACAGTGGAATGGTTTTACAGAGCAAGTCCTTCTGGATAGAGAGTCCATAGAGACAGTAACAAAGGCTGATCCAAGTGTATTCAGCTTTAAAGTTGTGTCTTTATGTTAAAATTTCCTCTTTCATATATTGCAGTAAAGATCTACCCCATCCATTAATGTAACCGCAATTCTGCTGTTTCTCACCTAATAGAGAACAGTTCCTGGTGCAGTGCTGTATACTTTAAACACTCTTAGGGAGGATATTCCTTCCTAAATATATTGACATGCAAAAGAAAATAAGTGGTGAATTACAACATGAGTAATACTGTAGCAAGATACTCTGTCACTTCTTCAGTTGAAAGGTAGTGACAGATTTGTGAATTTATTATTATGATTAATTTAGTAGAGCCTTGTATCCAGTGTGATCTTATGTCTCCTAGTGTTGTATACACATGATAGTGCACAGTGTGGGGCTATGGAAAGAGCATAAAAGCATGTAAGCCACCAGAAAATAACCACAATATTACAGATGAAATGCAAGAGTGTCTTATAGGCCTTTCAAAGCAGTGCCTCCAAGGGAATCAAATTCCTCAAGGCTTTTCTCATACAGCTCTCTGGTGACAGACATGCTATTTATAATCTTTTCCCCCCAAACCTCTGCAGTATCATTCAAATAGAATCTGTTGCCCAAGTTCTCAGTCACTAGGAGTACATGTACTACTATGGCCAGTATTTAAGTTATTCATCAGTGACTAGAATGAAGGCGTAGACGCCTTCTCAGCAAGTTCACTGATTACACAAAGCTGGGAGGAGTGGCCAATACCCCAGAGGGCTGGGCAGCCCTTCAGAAGGACCTTGACAGGTTGGAGAGATGGGCAGAGAAGAACCATGTGAAATTCAAACAAGGCAAATGGAAGGTCCTGCATCTAGGGAAGAATAACCCCAGGCACCAGTACAGGCTGGGGGCTGATCTGTTGGAAAGCAGCTCTGTGGAGAAGAATGTGAGGGTCCTGGTGGACAACAAGTTGTCCATGAGACAGCCATAAGGCCTTGTGGCCAGGAAAGCCAATGGTATCTGGGGGACATTAGGAAGAGCACTGCCAGTAAGTCAAAGGACGTGGTCCTGCCTCTCTATTCAGCCCTCATGAGGTTGCATCTGGAATGTGGTGTCCAGTTCTGGGCTCCCTGATACAAGAGAGACATGGAGCTCTGCAGCAAGTCCAGTGGAGGACTATAAAGATGATTAGGGGACAGAAGCATCTGTCAGATGAGTATAGGATGAGGGAGCTGGGCATGTTCAACCTCTAGGAGAGATGCCTGAGGTGGGGTCTTATAATTTCATACAAATATCTGAAGGGAGGCTGTCCAGAGGATGCACCCAGGCTCTTCTCAGCGCTATCAAGCAATAGGATAAGAGGCAATGGGCAGAAACTAGTGCTCAGGAAATTCCACCTGAATATGAGGAAGAACTTTTTACTGTGGGGTTGAGCACACACTGGAACAGATTGCCCAGAGAGGTTGTGGAATCTCCCTCACTGGAGATATTCAAGAACTGTCTGGACACAATTCTGTGCAATGTGGTCTAGGATGACCTTTCTTGAGCAGGGAGGTTGGACCAGATGACCCACTGTGATCCCTTTCAACCTTACCCATTGTGTAATTAATATGCCAAAATATCAAAATGCCTAAATTTATAGGGATTTTTAGCTTTCCCTATCTTCTTGCTTCACTTACCTTTGTCATTTTTCTATTATAACACAGGAGGATTTCTGTTTTCTCTTGTCTCGTTTCTTTTTTTTCTCTTCTCTCTTTTCTTTCCTCTTTTTTTTTCTTTTTTCTCTCTTTTCTCTTTTTTTCTCGTTTTTCTTTTCTCTTTTTTTCTCTTTTCACTTTTTTCTTCTCTTTCCTCTTTTCTTTTTCTCTTCTCTTTTCTTTTTTTCTCTTCCTTTCTGTTTTGTTTTTTTTCTCTTTCCTCTCTAATCTTTTTTTATTTTCTTTGTCCTCTTTTCTGTTCTCTTTTTTTTCTCTTTCCTCTTTTGTCTCTGTGGAAACAATTCATCATTGGGCAAACAAGGGGCCCTGAGTACGGCTGTGGGGGCACAAACCTCAGCTGGGAGCAGACAGGCAGCAGCAGCAGCCTGGGCAGAAAAAAAAAAAAAAAAACAATCTCAAGCAATTGCCAAGACTGAATAGGAAGGGAATAAACCCATGACTAGTAAAAGCCTCCCAGTTTAGGCTGGAGGGCAGTAAGAGCTTGCTGGGACAACCCTCACTTCTGAAGGAGAAGATGGTCCCACTGACATTTGGGGAGAGAGTATGAGCTCAGTAGAAGAACCGGCAGGATGGGTAAATTAAACTATTTTAACTTCATAGCCAGAGAGTATATTCTTGATTAAAGCTATTAAGATGAAAATATTAACAGCAATGTCAAATGAACTTCACATATGGGAAGTCTTTTGGGTATAAAGCGTTAATAACACCTCTACATCATTCCATGAAATTCAGATTCCAGAAATGTCAACAAAAACATGTTCATGCTTCAAACATAGCAAAACTGGACATAAGTGATAACGTTCCTGCTATGAAAATATTTCACAGTAGCACTTCTAGGAATCAAATCATTATTCAGCTGTTGACATATTTTTCAGGCTACTATTTGCAACTGATATTTTGCCTCATATGTTATTTGGAACTAAGCCCATATTTTCAGAGTTCATTTTTCTGGTAGTAGGAAAGAAAAATATATTTTCAGGTAATGTTGTTGTATTGATAGGTACTTAAGATAAAAAAATCAACCAAATAAACTAGACTCTCCTGATGACAGGGGGAAAAGCGCTCATCTTAAATACAATGTGACTTTCTGTAAAAGGACATTAAAATTAAACAGCAGTCTGATGTGTAGCAATGATGTTTTCCTTTTAGAAGTTATTTCTTAGTCACTCACTAAGCAGTCACTCACTGAAACTGTTGTGAATTAACTGTAAATCTAAGTGGATAACTGAAGTACACCTGGTTTACATTCTTGATTTAGTATTTCAAAAATTACATCACTATGCCTTACTATATCTTCCACTGGACTGCATTAAAACAAACTATCAGGCAAAGGGTTATTAGATATCCATTCTAGATGGAATATTATATACATTATAGATGGACAATATTATATTATAAAGGCCATGACTTATCATGCAGTCACAGAAAGGCCTGTCAACACTACAGCTACTGATTCAGTCCATGTTCATGAGGCCAGAGTAGCTGGCAACATGCAATGCTTAAGAAAAAACCCCTGATTTAATACAGTTGGCTGGACTCTAAGTTTATTCTTTCTTGTTAATAAAAATTCTTTCATTTCTGGGACAAAATGACAAATAGAATATTAGAAGAGTTATGTCTTGCATCCCTTTAGATAAGGGTATAGCAGTATTTACTGGAAATTACAGCACCCTTAACTTTGTAGGTTTATAACTGAAATGCAGAGTTGTGTATTGAGCAAGAGCTTCTATGAGCTATTTTGTGTAGGTGGAAAAATAATGTACAGATACAGCCAGCACATGAAAAAAACAATTACTGAAAATTCGACTTCAGAGTCCAGTGCACTAAACCCATCAAATTCTAAATCATATCAATGTCAGGATAAAAGGAGCTAAATTGGTTTGCCTACTCAGTATGTTCCATGTACAGCAGCTACATCCAGTCCATAGTTAGGAACATCATGGGTGAACTGGCTAATTAGTACGACTTGGCAAGAAGAGTAAACAGACTGCACTATTCCCTGAGGATTTCTGGGAGCCAAAGAGCTCATTCACATTGCTTCCTATATAAGCTCCAAAATAAAGGGATTATTAAGATGTGCTATATAACTATTTCTGTGCACTAATTGAACTCATCTGTATTTGAAAGTTAGTCATTTAATATTTCTTCACCCTCAGAGAGTCCACTATCATTTTGGATAGTTCACTTTTAAGTTAGACAAAGGAACTAAAATAGTAGTCTTCTTATTTCTAATTACAGTGATTTAATGAAATATGGTTTTGCTTCGAACCTTAAATTTGACTAAATATTTGAGAGTCTTCACACAAGAAACTAATAACTGGATAAATAACAGCCCTAAAAACTGTACTCTCTTTCTCTGTAACCAGGACACTAGCAAAACATCAAAAAATTCCCTCACATCCTGCTTTTTTTACAGCAAACCTCAAAAAGTTACATATATGTAACTATCATTTCATTAGGGTTTTCTTCAATTGATTTATATTAGTTAGAGGTACTTCAAAAATTTAAGTATAAAATACTTAGCAAAACTGTGATTAAACTTGAGGGGTTTTATCTACAGTCTTCCTTTCCAAAGGCAGTTTCATCCCCCACCTTCACATTGTAAAATGGCAGGACTCTTCTATATGGCCATAGGAAATTAGTTTTTTTGTACATTTTCTATTTTTGGTGGTTTTTTTTTTTTTTTAAATTCAATATTTAAAACAACAATGTTTTTAAAGAACAGAAAATAAATTACTCATAACAATTTTGCCCCTAGATTTCAGATTCATGATCCAAGCCACTAGGGAAATGGGCTAGGTCTTAGAAACCTAGATGCAACAGAAAACCATGAAAAATAAGTTTCAGCGCGGCTTTGTTTTTCAGCTTTCATTAGAGATCTTTAAGTTCTCAGTCGCTGTGGTGCCCAAAACCCAGCTTTTTTTCCTACTTTTCTCCTTGGCTCAGATAGCCAGGATTCTTATGCAAAGGATGGAAAGATGTAACAAAACAAGAAATTCCTGAACTCTTTTACATTAATCTGGAATGCACCTAAATTATTTCTTGGAAATGCTTTTGAAAGGATAAGTTCCTCCACTCAGTAGGAGTTAGACATTAATTTCAACAAAGAGATTATTTCACTCTTCTCTAATTTCATAGTCAACAGTAGCAAAAGTGACATCAAACTTTTGCCTTCCCAAACTGAAACAGACTTTTCTCTGTTATACAAATGAATAAAGCTAAAAAAAAGTAAAAGGAACTTTTTCATGTTTACAAGATAAAGAGCACACCTGAATGTAGGTGGAAAACTGGAATCCAGGTTTTTGAGGTAGAGCAGACAGTTTCAAGTTTGGGGTTCCTACTCCCTTCCATACCAAGTTGCCTATAGGAACCCAGTATCATCATTCAACTATTCTACAACATGATCACTCTAAGGTCTTGCAGTAAAGACAAAAAAAAAAAAAAAAAAAACAAAACAAAAAAAAAAAACAACCACAAACACACACAAAAAGAAACCCACCCCAAAAAACCAACCAACAAACAAACAAAACCACAAAAACCCCCAAAACAACCACAAAACCCAAAGAAAACAAAACCTAAACTATTTAAACCCGTTGAGAGTCACCAAGATTTTCTTGTGCTATTATATATATAGGATATTCTGGCTTTACACAGGAGTAAGCTGGGGAGCCTCCCCCAGCCAAAAAGCTGTTTTTCATGTTTCACAATACCCACAGACATTTTTAGCACCTTCCTTTGGCATTACTCATATTACTCAGATTTAGGAATTTTATTTTTCATTTTACTTTCAAGAATGTCTGTTGACAAAGAACTGAGGGGTGGTTCAAACTGCATGGTTTCTACTTTATCATCTCAACTTGGCTGAAGTGAAGAGTACACATGAAATATTTATATTACATACCAGAAATGCTTCCTTCAGAGTAACAGCAGAAGTATGACCAGGTTCAGCCCTGGCACAGTTCTATAGCACTCTATAAAAAGAACTTTCACTTCTACCACTAGAGACCAAAATCCCAGACACTCAGTTTGCTAGAACATACCAGATACTTAACTTACAGTAGGTAATTCTGGTGTAAAAACAAATAAGTCAATATAAGATAGAAAGTCAGACACATGACGTTTGTGAGACACCATTTAGAGCCTGGACATCTGTCCTCTCCGTAAGGGCTGGGAAGCCAATGGGGACACCATCGCCAGCAGGGCCAGAAGCCAGAGCCTCATCCCACACTAAACCAAAGTTAGGACCAGTTAGGATCACAGGCATTGGACCCGCCTGGCAAAACCAAGGTCCAGACAGGCTGCAGGTCCCACTCCAGGCCAAGGGTCCCCATGGCCAGGTATACCCAAGTAAAGGGCCAACAGTCCCCAGCACAGCTCAGAAAACAGAAGATCCCAGGGCAGAGCTTAAATAGAGCTCCTGGGCCCATGGCTGTGGGTGGAGGCCCTAAATTAGGCTGATTTGGTAATTAGGCTGACTCAGCACCCTGACACACCTGCTATCCATCCATCTAAAAGATTTCTTGTATGTACACCTGAGTATAGCATCTGACCACTTCAAATGGACATTGTATTAAAGTTTTTCACCAATATTTCAGAGCTCAATTTTTTTTTTTATGAAATAAAGTTTATATTCTGGATTTTTATACATTATTAATTTCTGATTACCCTATCTTTCCCTGTAGTTTCTTGGTTTTTTGTTTTGTTGTGTTTAAATTGAGAATTTCTTATGGTTGTTATTGGGAATATATAAATTCGCTTGATAATCCATTCATTTTTTTCCACATCTTTTCTCTGTAATTTGAATACCCTGGCTCAGTCAAGCCTGATACACCAGGCTGGTGCTATAACACTGGCTAAAATGCTTCAGGGATTAATATCAGTTTTGGAGACATGCATACAGGGTATACCATGCCACAGTAGCCCCAGGAATAAAGGGTCCTTTTTAATTGAGCTATGAATGTTGCAGAACCAAAGAAGAACAAGGCTAAAGGGAATCATATTATCCTGAGCAGTCAAACCCCCATAGGATACACAGAATCAGAGAGACAACTGACAGGAACTTTTAGATATCTGGCAATTGCTGTGAGCCAAACAGCTGCTGCTGACAAACCAGGGCAAACAGTATCTCCCTTCTGCTCTAGTATCCCAAATCTCAGCTGTAAGGTACAGCTGCACAGTTGCATCCAGGTGGAAATGCCTGCGCTCTGGATGTATTCTAAGCCTGAAGGATGGGATAATTTCCAAACCAGAAGACATGTTGCTAAATTAGCATGATCTTGATCTATTAAGCCATGCTGACAAACTGCTCATAAAACACAAGTAGATGCCTTCAGTGTGAGGGGTGAGTTGTTCCTCCCTTCCTGCAGAATATTGTATGGATTTACATCTATTTCTTCATAGTTACCTTTCCTGCAGCTGTGCGTTGTTAGAACAGCTGTTTTCAGTGTTTAGGGGTGTTTTGACATTTCTCAAGTAAATGAATGCCCAGTGTCAAGTACAAAGACTCTTGATTCATAATATATACCAGGAAGGTAAAATGTCTTTGTCCATTACTTGCTTCAGGAATATATTTCTATATCCGTCCTTAGGGAGGGGTTAAAAATTCCTACGTATGTAGGTATTTTCTGTTCTTTGCTACTACTAAACCATTGAATAGCAGAAGCTGTTTAAGTTTTTAACAGGAGAAAAAATGTTTAAATATAGATATTGAAAATAAATCAATTCTAAAATGCAGTCTCAGATAACAGTAAAGAAACATGAGAAACACTCTAAAGGCTCAAATTGCTGTGAAGCACTTGAACCAACAAAACAAATGCTTATAAAATGTTTAACTGCTTTTTCAGTTTAGGTACATGATTTATTTCTAGAAAATGAATTTTATGAGTAGCAAAAATCATTGTGCAAGAACAGTGTTGCCTATGCTGACATTTTTATTGTTACACTCATAATATTTGGTGGTTATCCTACATTATTACATTTCATGAGACTCTCAGCTTTAATTTAAAAATAAAAAAGGCTTATTGTCCCTCTGTTTTAAAGAAAATCACGTGAATATTCTAAACATTAAAAAAATATGAAGTATGTCATAAATAGAGTTTAAAAATTAATTAATAAATCTTCAGGTAGTCAAGTATTTTTATAAGGTCTTGCTTCAATTTCTGAGCAACTGAGATCATCACTTATCCACACTTTCACAACTCTCTGTTTTGCCATAAGGTATTTGTAGGACACAGAGCTGAAACAAAAGCTTCATGTAATGATTTCATCATTGGGTTCATATTTAGGGTGTAAACTTACAGGTTTTCCACTCATATTCCAAAATGTTTTTGCAAGAATGCATCACTAGCGTGTCAGAGCCATGTCAGGAATTCAAACTTTGATGAGAAAATTTTTGAAAAAAACCTTTCTATCAGAAAAACCATGCCCCTTTATTCAATTCAACAAGCCTCCAGGTCCACATCCTGTTTTGTTTCTGTCTTCTAAATGGAAATGTCTTCTAAATAGCTGTTGTTTCATTTTTGTAAACATAGACAGAAAAAACAGCCTGATAATATTTGGTTTAATGCTTTCTTCATGACCACAATGTTAAATACTCCATCAGAGATTAAGTGGTTAAATTGAAACTGAGGACAAACATAGGCACAGAAGTCTAACACTGTATAACATGCCATATACCTTTGCTGTTATCATGAGAGTTTCAGAGGCATCTGAAACTATTTACTGGGCAAAATAAGACAACACACTCTAGAAGTATACTGGGTTTAATCTCTTTCTTAAATGTCATCTAAGCCCTGAGAGGAACCTAAACTATACTTCTCTCATTGAACTCTCAGCAGGGAGAGTGCTGTGTCAGGAAAGTTGAGATATCCTCTCCTTCAGGTTTGAAGGTTTGAGCTGATAGCTCCCTCTCTTAGACTTGGCCTTGACTTTCATTTGCCCTTTGGAAGAAAGTATAATGAGTAATGCAGGGAGCACAAAGGAAACATTACTTTAGTTCCCATTCCTAAAATCATTCTTTTTTCAATCAAGTGACCACTGAAGTACCTCAGATAAGGAGATGCAGAAGCCCTCATACTTGCTCCTCAGACTGTAAGAATCGGGTAGCTAGAGAGTTTGCAAACCCTAGTGTTCTTGGTAGGCTTTAGGAAAATTTATAATTTTCCATAGGACAGGCTCTGAGATTCCTGTTATGACTAGTATCATAGAAGGCATGTTTACTTCTGGAATCTTTGAAACACTTTTCTGAGATTCTAAGTTATAAGGTTTTGAAAATGCTAAATGGGAAATTCTGAAGTTCAATCTTTTCCTCCAGGCTCCTAAATCAAGTCCCTTTTCTTTTTCCTTTCTCTGAAGTTAGGCACCAAAACACCTTTGAGGATTTGGGACTGAATGATGGGAGGTAACAGGAGTTAGTCATCCAATGTACATCCAAGTCTCTTGGATATATATTCCTGTGTCTGGAAAGTTTTAGAAATTACAAGATTTTGGTTAATGTGTATAGAAGCAAACAGCTGAAGTTGTTTTAGAGGAATTATCTCTGAACTGAGGCAGAAAACAGATCACTGTGGGGTATTGCTGTCTTCAGATGCTGAAGAAATTTTGCCAGATTTCATTTACCAGCCTGGCAGGTTCTAAATCAAAGAGATATTTTTGAAATGTTACCTACACTCTGTTGTGACTAATGATAGCTGAGACCCTAGAGAGCAATTTGGAGGTCATTCTGTGCCTGTTGCTTCTAATTATGCCATCAGTCCTCTCATGGGGCCTATTCCATGCTTTGGGAAATAGTTAAGAATTTGTTGTGTTTGTAATGCTTTGAAGATGAAACCCACTGTAGAATAACAAGCTTTAGGTTGCAATTACTGTGATTATACTTCCCAAAATTTTTATTTATTTCAGAAGTACTGTAGATCTTGTTGATACTCTGATTTTGACCCTGATGAATAAAAGGAAGGCTAAGCTAGTTCTTTTCCATTTAGCCATTACTCTTTTCCCTCTGTGTTATATGCTGATTGTATAAATTGGAAAGGAAGGATGTGTTACCCTCTTCAATACAAAAGTCATCTTGGCCATCATCTAACTTGTAATTTGTAACATCTTGCACTAGCAAAATGAGTTGATTTGACAAAATTTGTAGCACCAAAGATTTTCTGCCTTTTTACATTAAAAATCTCTTTAATCCTGAAGTCAAATTTTCTTGCAGCAACATTTGCTGTTGTAAAAATTTTAACAATCTAGGATCCCACCAGGCACTTCAGCTCCAGACCATCTTCCCAATCAATTTCTTTTCAAATTCTGCTTTCTGGCCTCTACTTTCTCTCAACAATTTTGAATTTCAGCTAGGAAGGCTCCTTTTCTTTCACTTTTGTCTGAGAAGTATAGATGAGTGAATGCAGCAATTCACTGCAATTAAACAATAGCTGGTGCTCCCTCTGCTCATGGCCTGATCATAGTTAATGCACAGTGCATAGAAAGGAACAGCTAGAATGGCAGGAACAACTTCCTCTGTCTTTCAGGAGGTAGGAACATGTTCAGTGTATTTGGCATCTGAGGGGATTTTGGCTGCTAAAATCTGCTGACAATGCATGTTAATGGTTTGAGGTGGCAGCTAAGGAGTATTCTACAATAGGAGCTCTGAGCTAAGAAAGTTTCCAAACACATAAGCTAAAACCCATGTCTAGTCTTTCTGGCTGCAGATGACATTTCTATGTAAACACACATATCAAAATTGAAAGTACATGTGTAGGTTATAATAAGTTTATTCCACCAGTATAGATGGCTTTCAATAACAAATTATGTGAAAACCAGACACAATTAGTGACCCATATCACAGCTTAAGGCTTCTGCTTTGATTTTCAACTAATAACAACTGAGTGATACTCTCTACACAGAAGCTCCAATACAACAACTCTAAATTGCTCTTTCACGGTCGTAATGCACAGCAATTAATTTGAAATTTGTCTTATTGTAATACTCCCTAATATACAGTCAGTAAATAGCTGGCCAGCTAATAAGGCCAAGTAATTCAGTGACCTATGATTTAAGACTAAACATCAGGAATAATAAGTAACTCTCTTTCAGGATGCACATACCCTGTCTCCATTATCTGTATCTGGGAGGATGCTGCTTAGAGTCAGATTCCTGTCATGCTCTATGTGCTGCAGTGAATAGCAGAGAGCTACCAAAATACAGCTGGTGAATAAAAGCACTGCAATGTATAAAGCAAGAAATAAGCAATTTTGCATACCTGTTCAAGATAGAGCCTGGATTTTTAAATCCTTTTTTGGTAGGTACACTGAGAGGCAGGATCTAGTTCTATCCTTCATGGAATCATAGAATCATTAAGGTTGGAAATGATCTCCGAGATCATCAAGTCCATCCTTTGACCAACACCACCTTATCAACCAAACTGTACAGCTAAGTGCCACAACACAGGCATGGATGGTGACTCCACCACAGGTGACTCCCTGGGCAGTCTATTCCAATGCTTGACAACCCTTCCAGTGAAGAAATTTTTCCTGATGATGTCCAATCTGAATCTCCCCTGGCAAGCTGAAGGCCATTTCCTCTTGTTCTATTGATGGTTGCCTGGGAGAAGAGGCCGACCCTCACTTGCTACAACCTTCTTTCAGGTAGTTCTAGAGGGCAATAAGGTCTTCCCTGAGCTTTATTTTCTCCAGGCTAAACAACCCCAGCTCCCTCAGCTGCTCCGCATTACTTACTCTCTCAACCCTTCACCAGCTCTTTCCCTGGACCTGCTCTACCACCTCAATGTCTTTCTTGAAGTGAGGGGCACAGAACGAGCAGCCTGTGGGATTGTTAGTGATGAGTACAAAGGGGCAATAATTTTCTTAAGTGGTTGAACAAAGATGTGCATTTCTTTGTGATCTTGAATCCTTGTTCCCCCTAGCTGCTGACTGATATGGCTGCATTGAAGGGATCTTCTGATGGATGCCAAAAATAGATTGTTTTTATTCTTATTTGCTTTAATGGCCTTGTATGAGATTGCTTGAGTTCCAAAATATAAAGTCATTATTTCATGCTTGTCCATGTATGTGTGTTTTGGCAGCCAGAAATGGTTTTCCACTATCACTTCTTTTCCCAGATCTGCTATGGCTCAAGCCACAAAAACTCCTATGTGCTAATTAACTAAGAATTGATTTCTCTTTACAACAGGGACAAAATAGAATGCCTCACAGACTGCCATTTATACAGGCAAGTATGAAGAGCATACCTGAGCATACAGACAAGAGCTGTGACATGAGTGTGTTTGATAGTGAAAGTTTTTGGAGATCTGAATCAGGAAGAGGGAGCAAGATTTAGTGTTGCCCCACCCTTCCTTCCTGTTGCTGAGAAATGAAACAAGGAGAAATCAAACCAACAATAGAGAAACACTCTATGAGACCTTATTTCCATAGTCTTTCTGGGTTGTCATAGTCACACAAATGTGTATTTTAAGGTATTTGATGCCAATCTGTGCATATTCAAATCTTTGATGTTTATTTCGGGCTCTGCCTTGTATCTGATCGTGATCTTTCAGAATAAGACAATTGGTAATCCATTAACATTTAATGTTTTGCTTTGCATGCATTCTCCATCCATGCAGTAAATCAGCAGGTGTTCTTTGAATTGCTGGAAGACATGTAACCTTGTAACTTTGTAGAAAGGTTAGCAATTTTTTTCAAAGTTTTATTCAGGCATTCAATCTCTCTGTCATCTTGAAGACAGAATGTTCTTCATTGCCTGTATATAAAACCTTTCCTTCTGAGAAAAAAAAAATGTTTTGAAGATATTCTGAAAAAAAATAGATTGTTTGTTTTATGCTGAAAACAATATGATTTTAGCAACAGATATGACTCAAATTCAGTATGTAAATGTTATTTCAGATAATCTACCAAGGCAGTAGAATAGCAAATACGTCAGTGTGTGACCTTAAGTATCAATTAAAAAAAAATGCCTAAAGTTTAGGAATAGTTTGTAGCTACCGTATATAGATTTGTACATTTTCAGCATAAAATTGGCTTCAAGTTTAGACCAGCTTTCACTTGAACATGCAATCCTGGCCACCAGCTGAGTTCTCATAGTTGCAGTTTTCTCATGACAGTTATTGATGCTTGTCATGAAACAACTGTATGCACTGAAAAACAAATAGTGAACAAGCCTGTGATGAATATCTTGTAAAAAAAAGTTCATTTTATGGAATAGCATGCTGTTGTAGAAATGAATGAAGGTATTTGGGATTGTTAGCCACCTCACTATCAGGAAATCACATCATTTTCTGATGAATGAGATGTGTTAAACTGTAGTTCTAAATTGCTCTCCTGCACTGTAGTAAGTATGCTTGTAATCTGTGCAAGTACTCTATATCATCATTTATCTGGGCATCTGGTAGAGATAAGCGCAGACAAGATAAGCAGTCAGCTATCACAACTTCAGTTTCTGGTTCATACTCCATTCCATACATAAATGGAATTATTCTCACAGGTCATCAGACAATTTACATTCCTGCTCATTTGAATTCTTTTATTGCAAAGAGTGTCATCAAGGAGCTTTGATTTGATGGCAGGTAGAATCTGTACACCCAAAGATAGTTTCTTCAGTTTCCCAAAGCCCATAAACAATACAATGATTCTTTCTCACAAGTAATATACAATTTGTTAGCTGTTTCTCCTTAAGTTTTCTTGATATAAATGTTCTTCTTGGTTTGTCTTCATGAGTTTGAGTAGGTGTAAAGCCAGTTCTGTTATCTTGTCAACCATTGTCATAATGGCAGTTAACAAGCAATCAAACTGTAAGTGCTTGTCTGTTCACAGTGAAGTCTTTAATCACACTGAAGCTTGTTCGCATCTCGTCTGCCCAAAGGCAGGTTGAGGTTTTCCTGAAAAAATTATCAATATCTAAACATATTAAAACGTAGATAGGAAATAACTCCACTGGAATAATAAAGTGTAAGAGAATGCAATGTTTATTATCTGTGGTGAGATGTGGGCATGGCAACAATTTTGGTTTCTCCTGAGAAATAATGGTCCCAGGGAACTCAGCTGCCTGCCTGAAACAACATTTGGCAAAGTTCAGTTTCAGTTTTTCAGTTTTGTGGCACTCCAGGATGCACTATGCATTGGGAATCTTTTGAAATGCAGTAACACCCCGATGAAACTGGATTTGACAATGGTAATTGAGAATCATGAACATCATTTGTCCACAAAGCACTTGATGCTGAAGCAACTTTATATAACACGCATTTAAAATAGAAAAATCCATCATGTGCAGCAAATGTTGAGACATTTCTGATGTCTTATGCAGCATAACTGTTTGGCACACAGTCTTCGAAAACAAAGCTACAAAATGGCTTGTCATTGTGGACTTCTACAACTGCTTCAGTGTCTGATGTTCAGTCACCACTCCAGATAACCTGGTTAAAGTAGAATGATTGAAGCATGTCAGATTTCAGCATGGGTTTATTTATGTACTTATGGCTGAAGGTAGACATATCTCTTGTACAAACATCACTCCCCTGCCAAATTTCTATATTTTGTACATGAAAACTGCAAAAAGGGAATGTTAAAGTGTTGCAACAACAGAATAAATAATATTTAATATGGTCCAAACAGTCTATTTTTGTTTTTTTGGAGAAGGAAGAGATGAGCCATTTAAAGTACAAAATCATGATCATAATCACCACATCTGAATGGGAAATGTCTGAAATTTCACACTGATACATGAAGCTGAATGCAAGGTCCAAAATGGGAGGTTGTATCAGTCTTAATAAAAGGTGAAATTCAGTTACTTAATATAATAAATTGCCAGTTTTTTAAATTCTGCTTTTCATTGTTAATGTTTAGTACTAAAAAGGCAAAAAAAATCCTGAAGCTCCCTGCAGTAAATCAAACATATTGAAGAAATCTCCTAAACTGAAAATCTACAAATAATGTTAATTTCTGTTAAGAGTGTAACATTACTTATAAACTTACATGTAATTTTGTCTTATAAATCATAGAAAATTATTAATTTTATGTCAAATATCCAGTACTGGGACCAAAACTATAGATGGAAGTTGAAAGGGTTTCTCCAAGTAATTTTTTTTTTCAGTTCTCAATGTATGTTTTAAATTTACTGTATAATAATAGCAATATCAATAATCTATCTTTTCATGGCTAACCAACAATTGCTAAGTCTAAAAATGTCTTTCATTGTTTTACAGATGCAGGATGGGTATTTTATATTCTTGACTATGAATAAGTGTTGTTGGGTGAATGGAATAATTACCGCTGGATTAGTGTTTCTCCCATTTAAATGATTGCATTTTAACTGCAGGTCTGTAATATGTTACTGTAATACGTACAGTGAATTGATTTTTATAGAACAGATTCATTTACTTGAAAAATGTCTAGTCTTTTAATGAATGTGAATTATAGTAAATTTAGATTCAATTTGCAGATAATCTATTTTAACTGTGCAGCAATAGTGTGTCACTATTCATTACAGAACATTTTAAGAAGCAGTTTTAATTATTTGGAAAAAAATATTTAAATGTTAGTGAACATATCTTGTAATTAAGAGTAATATCCATGTTTAAATAGTGTTGTTATTTCATTGTGCATAATTCAAATTTTACTAAAGTAAGATACTTCTTTGTCCCTTGAAGTCCTAGAATGGTACTAGTGTAGAAAGGTGTTGTAATTAATCTACTAAATTTAGTTAATATATTTTTGTGATATAAATATTTCTTCATTGAAATCTTCAGCTTTCTTTAATATAAATTCCTATTTTCAACAATTAATGGATTTGACCCTGTTAGAAGTGGGGGAGTGGATTAGCATAGTGACTATATATTAAAGGACCTAGGGCCAAAACATGTGCCTGTTTTCCCTGAGGTTTCTAGCATAACTTACTATTTTTCACACAACAATTACATGGAACCAGTTCTTGGAATATTGTTATCTAACTGTGGGGAAATGATTCTTAGCTTCTATCAAAAAAAATGAAAACTGACTTTTCTTAGGGTTTCTGGATTCTTAAACCCACTTCTGCACTTGGAGCACAGTGACAGCTACTGAACAAGTTGAAACCAGGGACTTGATGGTTCCCTTTTGCAGCCAAGGAAATGGGTGAAATAATGTCCCGGCTGTTCTGATGACTGGCTGATTGGGAATAGGTGACTCACCTCAAAGCTGTGGGAAAGAGTAGCATTTAAACATTTTCCTCTACAGAGATGGAATTATTTTCCATTATTCAGACAGCAAGAGTGCATAAGGAAATTTGAGTTACATCAGTTCAGAGTCAGTTCTCTACTGAACTGAAAATGAGAAATTTTCTTCAATCAGATAAGCTCTGAGTAGTTTTACTAGTCAATTTTCACTATTGGGATATTAATTTTATCATTTTATCTTCTTTGACAGAACAAAGGCTTTTTGGTTACATTTTAAGAAGTATAATATACACAAACAATAGACTTATCCATTAAAATTTTCATCAAATAACTATAAAACTATGTGGTGTGGTGTGGAAAATTTTACAATTACAAGATAGATCCCAAAATGTACATTGAAAGAAGAGCAGCTGCCAAACAAGGTTTTATGCTGCCTTTGAGGTGCATTTTCCTGCAATGTCTTTGATATTTCTCTGTGAACTGTCTTTTCAAATCCAACATATTTGATATATTTTTTTCACCCCTGAGGAAATCTGGATTGGTCCTCAGACTTCTTTCTTCATCCAACAAGAACTTTTCAACTGTTTTTGTAAATGTTTTAATTGTTCTGGGTTTTGCTGTTGGTTTCTTTTGATATTTTGGGGATTTTTTTCCTTTTTTCTCTTTGAGTATCTTTTTTTTTTTAAAATTGCTTTCTTCTTGATTGGACATGGTGAAGAAGTAGGAAACTGTCTATAGCTAAACCCACATAAAAAAGGATGTAACTAGATTGCATAAATGGGAAAGAATGTCTCCAGTATAACATTTAAAGATCAAATATTCACTTACATCTGTGATGTCTGGAGTTACCCATCCTAGAGCTAGGCTGAAACACATACAAGTTTAAAGATTCTATTTGCAAAGTGAGAGAAAAAAAAAAGAAACAAACATCAAAATATCAATAATAACTTGTATTTTCCTTTTTTCAGAGAGCTTGAACTCTTTCTAGACTATTCCTACTTAGGTTGAGTTCAAGTAGAAAGACCACTTTCAGTGATGGAGCTCATGGAATCCAGTCAATGGAATCAGAATAAATGGTGCTTTATTGTTATCTTACAGTGGAATATTTCCCCACAATTAAAATACTAATGTCATCTATAATGGCACATCAGAAAAGATCTATACCAGAAGTGTAATTGATATGACCACCTGAAAGACTGAAGAACATGTTAATTTTTTTTTAACTGAGTTCCATATTTTTAAGTCCTACTCTACCTAATTCTCAGTACCAGTTCACCAGCAACATCAAGAAAATATGATGCTCTTGTAACAAAATAAATTAACAGAATCAGATAGTGAATAACCTTTTGAAGCAGAACAAATATATGACTTTTATGAGTATATGGAGTTTTGACAAGGTGGAAGAAGTGTTATATTGTAGAAGCCTTTTTGCTTTGTTTCATTTATCAAAAAATCTGATTCCACTGATATTTAATATCCTGGCATGGCAGAAAATCCCACTGGTAGCCTTAGCTTTATTTATCATTCGTTAGGTTTTAACTAGGAAGTGTAGCTGAGTGAATATGAATTTTTGCTGTTACAAGGGAAGGGCTTTTCTAGATTAGTCAGATATCTTGCACTAATAGGCTGTTAAACTTCATGTGGACTAACAGCAAAGCCTAATTTTCTTAAATATGTGCTCTTCCATTTGTTCAGAAAAAGATTTTCTGTTTAACAGAATTTTTTTTTTTTTTTTTTTTTTAGGACTTAAAGATTATGATAGAACTTGCAGTTTTTACTAAGGTGGTAGCTGATAGTTTATTTATGTGTCCTTTACCTCTACAATACCAGCTCTTGTGAATAGTAATACCTTCAGCAACTTTTATATTGCATTTCATACTGTTGTGCATCATGCCTTACTGCTAAATATTATAACAGGGAAGCTGCAATGGTTTCAGGTGAAGTAGTTTTCTGCTCTTTGCCATACATCTACCCACTAAAACATTAGTACTTGCAAGAAAGCAGCAGCCAAGTGCTTGTGAACCTTTGGTATCTTTAAAGACCTCTCCTTGTATGTATGCACTGTCTCTTGGTTTGTGTGGTGCCCTTGAAACGGCTGATGTCCCTCCATGCTTACCTTACTGCCCTGCAATTCTCATTTTGGCAATCGCTTCCTCCAAAGAATATCCACAGACGCCACAGCTCTTTCGCGTTTATCCCTTGCTCCCGGTCAGGGCAGTAGTTTGGTGCTGCTGGCCTCTGCTGGTGACAGACTGCTCTAGTCCTAACATAGGCTATTCTCTCGGGCCCTGCTTGCAGTCCACATGTTCTAGGAAGCAGCTGTAAAAATATTATCCTTATGAAGATCTAGGATCTTTTGAATAGTAGGGATAGAAGGAAATTTTCCCTCCATCCTATGATTCTGTGCACTGTGCGCAGGGAACAGTTGGGTAAGGTCTGAGTTTATGGTATCCAAACTTGCTGATATTATGTCTGCAGTGATTGGAAGGGCAGTCATTTCCTTCTTTGAAGGTGAGCAAGTTACCCCTCAGGAAAGCTGTATTTGTCCACACATGAAGAATTATCTGTACAGCTCGTTGCCAGCTCATTGCGCTATATGCTTCATATAGACAAGCTGTGCAGTACAACTGAACCCTCAGGCTGCACATGAGAATGCAAGGGAGCTCCTGATACGCAAATCCATTTCTTGAAATAAAGCAGTGGGTAAATCCTGTAAATCTTTGTAGGTAAAGACCACTCTCTTCATTTTGTAGTGGCAGTTTCTCAACAGAAGTGAAATGCCAGTAGGATAACATACCTTAGATCATCTCTAGCTCTTGCATTTGCTGCACTCTCTTATTTTGCCATAGAAGTTTCACCTTGTGTTTAAAAAGATCTTTGAAATTAAGAATGAAAGGGACAGGCTTGTCTGTTTACATTTTTTTTAATAGATGAATTGAGAAGATATTGCCATAATTGTAGTATCTCTCCCTGATTCAGCTTACTGCTGAACAAATAACCAAGTGCACAAGATGTTTATATGCATGTGCTGTCATGTGCTGTTAAAGCTAAAGAAAACCTGTGGAAATAACTGTAAGCATCTTCTTAATGAAGCTCACTGCAGTTTTATATGTGGTTTTGTAACTAGAACATTGAGGTAAATGTTATAATTTATAATTTACTAACAGCTTAAATTCCCCAAATAACAACCTTGTAGCTAAAATGTGCTGAACAGTTATTTCACTGAAAGCTTATGTTTAGATAAATTTGGCAGGTGTTTATATTGGAAAATAGGTGTTAATTAAACTAATTTTTAGCATTTTCCACAATAAGTATAATCCTTATGATTCTTAAATAAAAATGTAACTTTAGTTCTGTAATTCAGAGACAACAGAAATTTCAATGTTTGTTAGATATAAAATCATGGCTTTTTTAAAATTAATTTTGACAGAGGAAGCATTTATTAGACATTAAGTATTTTAAAACCTTCATTAGAGATGTGATGCAAGTTATTTGATGAACCTAAGCAATGCAGAAAAGTATTTCTTAATTCATGGATTTAGGACAGTAAACCCAAGGAAGCAAACAAAAAACCTTTAAAGTCCTGAAAAATATTTATACCTTTTTAAAGACTTTCGGACACACACTGGTTTTAATATCTAATAATGAAAGTTTTATATATAGGCTTAATTTCTAATCTGTCATTCAAGTTTACCTAAAATGACAAAAAACTCCCCTGCTCTCTAAAAGTAAAATACCTTTGACACATTAGCCTGATTTAGGATGCCTTCATCTGTGTACCAAAAATAAGAAACACATTCAGGTTAGAAATTGTCATGGTTGATGTTGGTGCTTACAATTTGGACATCTATAGCTGAGTTCACTCTCTTAAGTTCCATTTTTAAGTGAATAGAGATGTACTCATAGGATGTGATCCCTCTGGTAGTTTTTTATGTCTGCCTTAAGAGGAACTGAATGATGCCTATGTATGTCTGCTCATTTTCAGTATATGTAAAAAGAACTTCTATCAAACTTCTCTCAAACTCCTGTCAAACTCCTGTGACACAGATGCTTGCTCTATGGATGTCCATATTTCACAGAGAAAATCAAAGGTTTATGTCAGCTATGCTTCATAAAAATATATACTGTGGTTGAAACCTCCATGGACTGGTTCACATGTGGTAAATTGTGAATGGTGCACAGTTACAGTAGAGCACATATATGTATTTTCAAAGTGTACTTATGACCCCTTCTAAGAGTTATGGGAGAGTTCAAAATGTCCTGAAAAGTATTTACAGCAGCCAGTGAAACAGTAAAAAGCTTGATAGCTCCTGAAACAAAATAATTAGATGCTTCCCAACTATGATGGCATTTGGAATAGCTAAATATCATTCCTTCAGTTACCGAAGAATTAAACCCTGAAATTTAGGGGTTAATCAAAAGTAATTCAGACCAAAAAAGGGCCATTATTTAAAAAGATGAAAAATCTTTATCTAAGTGAATTTAATCTAAATGTCTTTTGTCATTGCTAAATCTTTTCTGCTCTGCACGCCTGCTTTTATCAGAATTGCTCCTTCTATACAGTGTAATAACAGGCAGGGAACTCAAATTTTCTTGTTCTATTGGAATGTATACAAAAAAAGTGTATAAGTATGAATAAGGGTTGACTAAAACTGAAAAACACATGAACCAAACCAAATCAAACAAAAAACTAATGAAATGAAATAAACCACCCCAAACCAAAAGAACAAACAACACCATTTCAAATACTTTCATATACATTCAATAGTTTCAAATATATTAAAAATTTCTGATGTTTACCACTTGTTTGGAAATGTTATTTGTTAATTTCTGTCCAATCATAAATGTTTCCTTGTTTTTCCTCTTTTTGCCATTAAACAAAACAAAACAAGATCTTTTTGTGTTAGAACTTTTGTAGTGCTGAACTTTCATCTCAAAAATATCACCATGTTTTATCATTTATACTGTTGAAAAATGGCTGAACTACAAAAGTTGTCATGTAGAGTAGGTAGTCCTTGCTAAAGAGCACATCTACAGCTAAATTTGTACAACAGTCTTAGAAGTCACTATAAAATGGAGTTTGCATTACTGGATGTGGTCAAAAGATGCATACCATCCTGCTTGGTGTGCTGCCTAGCAATTTGCCTTTCTTCTGTGAAAATATGACATGTAGGCACTCACAACAGTTTGCCACTTCAAGATGAAAAGTTTTGTTTCTGATTTGCACTTCCAAGGTGCAAAATTCTGAGAGTGAATAATGCAAAAATTGAATTGATTCAATTCAGAACTAACATAACCACACTATACAACCTTACCTTGTTTCAGCACTTTTGATCTGAAGAGCTGGAAGACCATCATGGCATATTAAGAATGCAAAATGCTCATATCTGTAAGAATACAGGATTTGTCTAAGCAGTGGAAGCATGTTCCTGTTCTAGGAGTTTCCCATTTTCTGAATTAGCAAATACTTAAAACTCATGTACATAGGGAGCAAATGGATAGTAAATTATTTCATTTTGTTTATCAGAGCATTTTGTGACCCTACCTGGCTATTATGTTTGTTGCAATACAAAATTTCTTGAAAGTATCAGAAAAAGCAGTTCTAGTTAAAAAAAAAAATAGAGGAAATGTTTTGTTACAATAATTTACTCACTGTGGAAAGAATCATAAGAACAAAAAGTCAGAGAATCCCATTTAAGCATTTTTCATAATGAAAAGTTCAATTTGCCCACGAAATGGTTTTCTATTTAGAAATTTGAGCTGAAAATACAAAACATCATAAACAGCAGCAACTGGTAAGGAAAGTACTGGGGATTTTTAATAATCAGTTATTATTATTAAACATTATTTTCAAAATTTTGACTTTCTACCAAACTTGGTACAAATTAAAAAAAAAAAAAAAGGTTTTACATTTTAACACATTACTTTTTACGTATCATTAGAGTAGCACGATCCAGTTATTCTAGAAGGTCTCTCGTGTGTGACATAAACTTCGTAGATATTCTGCAAGACCTATAGGATTGTTAAAGATCAAAGACTTTATGTTCCTCCTGTGATACAATTCCTTCTCATTTGAGTTTCTGGAGCTCTACTTTTGGGAAATTTGTTGTAATTTATTTATTTATTTTTAATAATTCCATCTAGTATGCTGTCTCTTGAGATTTCAAGTGTTTGGGAATAGTATTTCACATGTGTCTGGCATTCTTCCACATTCAGGGTGCTGAGGTTAAAGCAGCATGTTCTAGGTCAATGCATTTTACCTGTGTGACTGGAAAATAGCAGCAGATGTGAATGATGATAAAACAAGATGGTCTGGCACTTCATGCGATCAACGATTATACAGAATTAAAAGCTTGACATATTTGATCAAAGGGAAAACACAAATTTATCGGTACAGGAATGGCCAGTAATTGCTGCCACCACCAGCTTCAGCTTTGGAGGGCGAAGCTACAGCTGCTGGCAACAGAATTAACCTTCACTCCAGAGGCTCTCATGATGATTCAGATTCTGTAAGAATAGCATAAATAATTCTGTTTAAAATAAAGCCCATGGAAATCACACTGTGGCAATGCAATTTTGCCAAGATGGAAGTCTACAATGATAGAGACACAATGGCTTTTCAGAGAGGGAACAGCAGGACAGCTCATATGTGAGTGGTTGCACTGAGGCTGCCAAAAGCGATCTAATTCCATCTTTTTCCATCCAGAAAAATTATGTAGCACAAGAGATTTTGTAAACTGCAGAAGCATTAATTCAGATAGCTTCCTACATACTGCAGGGGAGAATCTAGCTGTGTACTGGGAAAGGCTAGGAAAAATAGACATGTAAGCTAAACTCACTGATAATAACTTCAGCATGAAAGGGCTTTTTAAGCACCTGATGTTTAACAGAAAACAGGGCTTTTATGGTGGAACAGAATTTGATATCAAACTCCCTATTGATTTCTCACTGTAATTTCTATGCAACCTTCCAGGTTCCAAAATTCAACACTTGTCTAGACAACAGCCCACTCTTTATTAATAAGGAAAGTTTGGTCTATAGAGCTCTAAAGTTTCTATTCATAATCAGTTTATATTAGTAATTAAAACAAAACAAAATAAAACAAAACAAAAGAACACCCAACATCCTATTTCTTACTTCTAGCATACCAATTAATAGATCTTAATTTTAATATAAAATGCCAATCAAAAAGGAAAAAAAATCCAATGTCGTTTAAACCTTGAAATATTTATATGTCCCTAAGAAAATGAATCAGGATATGTCTGTCCAAAATTTCAAGGGGCAAAAAAGGAGGACTAAAAAACTGAAGGATCTTTTTATGCATGATCATGAATACCAATTTGTTTGACTCATATAAATCCTTTTAGAAAGAGAAGAAATAAGCATGTTTTCTTTTGGGACCTTAGTTTAAAATGCATCCATAGGGGATTTAAGTCCCAACAGCAGACTGGAACATGAAAAACAAATAGCATTTTTCATCTCAAGACAGAAATGTATCTCCATTTTTTTCTGATGTTCTAATGTAACATAAAGGTCATTGGATTTTTCATAGCAATGCAAATAACAAAAAGGCAAAGCAATTAAGGTCTGCACTGAACACAAATCAAGCATTGACATCTATTTTTCATTTACCAGATAGAAAAAATTTTAATGACATTATGGATATTATTAGTAAGGAGATAATTATTTGCAATATTTTAAAATACATGGAAAAATACTTTCTAGAATTTTTTATTTGCTATTCTTAATTTGTTAAACAACTGGAAATTATACCTAGCTGATATTTAAATTGTAGACAGGTTGCAATTTCTAGTTTCTTAATCTGTGACAATCTTGTTAAAAATTAGCATCCCACCATTCCAAGTAAAATTGATGTGACATTGTATGGCATTTTGTGTCTTCATAATCTACTGAAATCTGTTAACAGTCTCTTAATGAACAACTTTGACTTCCCATTGTTAAAATATTTTTATTTCCAAAAATTTCCCAATCTAGACTTAATTTCATGTATTCTTCCTTCAGATCTCTTTCTCTGAGAAGTATCTGCGGAGATAGAGAAATAAAAATACACGTGATTCAAGTTAGCATGTCAAGCACCAGGATGACCTCTACAGAAAACATAATTTTATTTAAATTAAACTAAATAACAAGTCACACACTATATGTACTTGAGCCCTTAGTACTGCAATGTTCATAACTTCAAACTCTCAAAACTCTTGTCGTCAAGACATGTTCCATTCTGAAATAGATGTCTTGCTCTGCAAATAATAAGTGCGGATGTTTTAATTTCTCTCACAGACTCTTGAACACTCAACAAAAATGTTGTCCAAGAACAGAAAGTGCATAAGAGGGCAGTGGTATTTGAATCTTCAAAATAGACTTTGAGTTTTTAGAAAGTAGATCCTAGTAAGCTAAATTGATAAAGCAAAAGGCAAGAATTCAGCCACTGGGGGAAGGTCATAGATCCTAACTGGCTGCCCAACACATGCTGTGGAAATGAAGTAACAAATAAACTTTTGAGCAAGAATGAAAGAAATTTCCTATTTTGGTTTTGTATTGCATTACTGGATATCTGGGAAAGGCTCTGTGAAAGCAAATCCTAGGATGGTTTCTGCAGGACTAAGGAGTGTCTAACTGGTTGATCTGAGTGGAGGATAAATCCAGATATGGCAAATAAAGCCAGTCAGCCTTAGCAGAAGAGGCTACAAATCCTTTACCAAGGGGTAAAAAGCATCAAGGGACATAAAGTCAGTTGAGAATTTAAAGTCAACGCTTAAGTGCTTAACTGATTCCAGCAACTCTCAAATGCTTTTTGTGGATCTAAATCTTTAATTACTAGTTTCATTTGATATTGATATTATATAGAACAAAAAGGTGACATGAATGAAGTGCTATAAAAAAAAAAAAATCTACTTACTTAAGCAATGCCTCATCTTTGAAAATAATGTCTTACTGCATTATCTTGTACTCTAAACAGAGTCTTTAGTGACCAAAGCAAATAACAACTTTATGGGCATTCTAGGACGGTCTTAATGTAAGTTCTTGAAGGAATTCAGCAGTTCTGTGCCCCTACATGTACAAGATGTGGTGATTAACATGACTGTAAATTGATTGCTCATTTGTTCAATGACAAATTTCTCAGTTTGATACACTTATTCTATAAATGGTTAATTTTACTGTATTAGAGTTATATAAATGAGATAGAAAACTGGACTTGACCCTGAGTCTTATGAGCTTTTCCTGCAAACTTGGCATATTTTTCTGATTTAATCAGAAATCCTGTATCTAAGATGAACTTGATCTTGAGGTTTATTCTTTTTTCCAGATTGTCATATCATTTGCCAAGGGAAATATATTTATGATTCATAACAGTAATGATTATTGTCCAAGTTTGTTTAATGCCAGAATTAATTTATTATTTTAATGGGCAGAATGTCTTCTCTATAGTCTGATCAAAATTTTAATAGCCATCATTATAAATGTATTGAAGAATAATGAAGATTATTGTACTGCTAATGTATTGTGTCCTGGGAATTCCCTATACAAAGAACCGTCACAGTATGGTCACATTGCAAAGGACTGTTATAAACTTTTCATAGTTGCTTTGCATTGGTGCTCAGTTGTAATGGCTCTCCTTGATTGCTATTCTAGCAGCGTGTCTGAATGAAGCTGTCACATTCACTCTGGATGGAGCTAGCTTAAAAAATTTTTGGAGCCATGTTTTCCAAACCCAGGGCATATGTTTTAGTCTTTGCAATCAATGAGATCTCCTTGTATCCTTCAGCATGAGAACATGAAAATAGAATGTGAAAGGAAAAAATGTACTGAGACTATAGAGGCATACTGAGAACTTCAATTCTGATTTTATATAAAATCAACCCCAGGTTATGGTCAGAAAACACACTAATGCAAAATATGGACTTTGAAAAATAGTTTCTGGGTCAGTGCCAACAACACTGTAAAAACAGCTGTAAAAACAAAACACAGGTAAACAAAGAACAAAACAATAAAACAAATAGACACAAGAAACAAAGACTACCCCCCCACCCCCAAAGACCCAGAAAAAACTCCACCAAAGCAAAAGAACTAAAATCATAAACACCTAATCCACCCCTTCAGGCTAAACTCAACAAATATGTCCACACTTGTCCTCTCACTTGCTGAGCTCTTTAGAATAGAAAACATATCCCTTTCTTTCTCTAGAGTGACAATTCAGTTGACAACCTAGTTATGATAAGCACCTTGTATTTAACTGTGTTTACTTACAAATGAAAATTAATATGCATTTTAGAGATTAAATACTCTTTGTTAGTTGTCATCGTTGTTGTTTTTGGGTTTTTTTTAATTTATTTTCTAGTGAAAATTGTTCACTTTGAGGTTCTTGCCAAGAACTAAATGGATTAGAAAAAAGTCTTTGTTCAGTTTCTGATGATGTTTAAATTCCTTACCACTATTCTAAATTATATCTCTCATTTTATTAAATGCAAAAATCTTATTTGGCTTTGATTCGTGTGCATTCTGACTTTATGTCATTCATTAATTCCACTGGAAGAAGAGAAAAAGCCCATAAGGAAAGATATAAAGAAAAAAAGGCCTTTTTTTTTTTTTTTTTTCCCCCAAAAACCTATTTTAACCTTAAGGGAAAACAAGCAAAGTAAATCCAATTTTAGGCATCCTATCCAATTCTCCACTCCTACTGTTCAGTTTCTAATTGAAAAGATTTCCCCAAAGTATATGATAGTAGAGCAATGATATGGGTTAATTGCAGAACTTATTGGGTGGTGATATGGAAAAATTAACATGCATCACTGTGTAATTCAAATAATTTTCTATGACAATCCTATGAAATAACCACAATTTTAATGTAGAATAATGTAAGCTTTTTTCACTATCAATTAAGCATGACATTTCACAAGCCCTGCTGGGAGTCACACACCCAGATACTGCTAAAGTCAGTATGAGTTGGCTTTCAGTCTTCCTTCAGCCCCAGAAAACCACTGACTTCAGTGTTGTGTGGTACACCATCCCTGATAAAAAAGGTTGAGAAGAAAGGGACCTACATTCAGCAAATTGCTAAGTTCTTAAGTAGTCCCTGTCCTGGATTTGAGATAAATAAGCACCACAGACACAGAGCTTTTAAATATGATTCAGCAGTAACCTAATTAATAGAGATTTTCTTCATGTTTAGACAATTTGGAAGATGGACAGGATGTGTGTCTTTTTCTGCATAAGTATCTGGGAAAACCCTGCAGTATGCCTCAGTTTCATTGCTGTTTTCAATGAAACTCTTATAGGATATAATAAGCATGTTCTTTTCACCCTTTAGTCTTCTCAACTTTAACATCATGGGCTTAATAAAATGTTAAAATTTAAACTTTCCTTTCTTAACAACTCTGAAGTGCATTAAAAAAAAATAAAAAGGTCATGACTGAGATATCTTAATTTTGTTTTGTAGTCAAACAGAAGAAGAAAATTATCCCTCACTGAACTGTGAAACTAAATACAGAGTAGATAAATAACTGCTTGGTTCTATTCAGTAGCCCTTTCTTTTCTGGGATTTTTTTTCCTACACCTTTAGTTCTCTACTTTTATTTTATATATGCTCTAAAATTGAGGTTCTTGCTGCTTACACAGTACTAAACTTTGCGATCTTGGGCCTCTGGCTGAAATTATTTGCTGGAGTTTAGGGAGCAGGGATCTTTTCTTTTTCTTTTCAGTTGATACCATTTTAAATTTAATATTTAATAAAATTCTTGATTTAACCTAGGGATTAGTTATGTTCATAAATTCTAACAGCTAGTACTGGAATCAAATGCAGTGATTCATTACAAATTCTATAACTGACACCAATTTTATACTTTCTCTACCACATACTTGCCTTGAACCCATATCTTGTGAGTTCCCTCTCTATACTGCTCATTAAAATTATGTAGTAAAAGAATACACATAGTTTGCAAGTTGATATTTCACTTTGCCTTCTTTCTTTTTCATCAGAGAGTGCAAGAAACTTTATTAGACACAGTTGCCCTAGGATTTTGCCCTAGTTTTTATGTCATATTTGGGATGTGATACAAAAGAAGTGGCAGATGTGAAAGCTGATAAAACAAGAAAGATCTCAAATGGAGAGCATTTCCACTCCTGGTAGTTGGAGACTGCACTGCACCTGCAAGAAACAGACTGAGATTACAAGTTTGACATGTTTGGTCAAGGTGAAAACATTTGCAGATGTATCTGATCAGGAAGACCAGGGGGTGCTGCCATAAGTTTGCACCCAGGAGGGTTTGGTTGCAATTGCTAGTGGCGATATCACCAATCTATCTCAGAGCCCTTGCACTTATTTAGCATCAGTAGCAGGAGAAAAAGTGAGCTTGGAGCTGACCTAGTACTGACAAGAGCTGTTGCTTTTGTGTATAGCAAGAGGTGATGTTTGCTTTCCCTTGAAGCTAAATGCTGTCATTCAGAAAAAAAAAAAAAAAGAAAAAAAAGAAAAAAGAAAAAGAGTAATAATAGCAGGGTCAGACCTATGTGTTAGGCAAAATGAAAGAATCTCGCCAACATGAGACAGATCACAGATTTTGTTCCACTGCTTCCAGCATGAAGACAGTAAACCTAAAAATAGCAATTATTCCTTGTTGAATGTTTATTTAGGAGATGTATACACAAGATGGAAATTTCAGCATCGTGAGAATGGTAGATCAATCATGTTCTTCTATATGGCCTTCACATATACTGTAGAGAATCAACTGATTTCACTAAGATCAACTCAGAGCAATTAAATGAATAAATTTAGATGAAAAATTTCTTACAGTGCAATGGTTGAAGGGGGACAGGGGAAAGGACGTTGCTAGAGGTCTTGTCCTTTTACCCCTAGTCCTGGAGGGGAGTGGGTTCCCTCCCCATTCTCCCCCACCACGTGGTGCCCTATTGGCCCCGGCAGAGACCACAGGACACGAGCAGCAGCAGGGAGAGAGGCAGAGAGAGAGTTTATTGTTCTGGGTAATGACTTAAATACCTCCTGGGGGGATTACAATGTGACCACTGGGAGTTCAGGAGGTCTTACAACCAACCAATAACAATAAGGGGTTAACAACCAATAGGTAAGCTCTCAGTTATCTCTTAGACATTCCAAAGGTATAGATAACACTGAGGAACCTTGGGAAGAAGAAATGTGGGTTTACACAAAGAGTTACAAAGCCATTTTGGAAGCAAGTTCATTTAAACATCCTTAAAACTTCTGCATCCTTTTATATACCACAGCATTACAGCATACACAATTTTAACAAATGTATTTGTGTATATTGGTTACTTGAATGTACCTGTAGTACCAATTTTCTTCTATTGTTTTCATAAATTTCTATATTGGGTTATTTATATAGATGTATCTAATATAAAGTAGAATGGAGAATCATAGAATAGTTTGAGTTAGAGGGTTTCTGCAGAACAGGTGCAGTACCTTGCACTGGGTTCTGTTGCAGCTTATGAGACTGCCGTGGGTCCACTTCTCGAGTTTGTCCAGGTCCCTCTACATGGCATCCCTTCCTTCAGGTGTGTCAGCCACTCCACTCAGCTTGGTGTTATGTGCAAATTTGCTGAGAGTGCACTCAGTTCTTTTGTCTGTGTGGCGATTGGCAGTATTAAACAGTACTGGCCCCAGTAAAAATTCCTGAGGGAAATTACTCATCACTGTTCTCCATTTGGACACTGTGCCACTGACCCCTACTCTTGCGATGTGATCATGCAAGCAATTCCTCATCCACTGAACAGTTCACCTATTGAATCCATCTCCAATTTAGAGTGAAGGAAGTCGTGGCACACTGTGTGAAAGGCTTTACAGAATTGCAGATAAATGGCATCTGTAGCCCTTCAGTCGTCCGCTGATGTAGTCACTCCATCATAGGAGGCCACTAGGCTGGTTGCACAGAACTTGCCCTTGGTGAAGCCATGTTGGATATCCCAAATCACCTCCCTGTTCTCCATGTGCCTTAGCATAGCTTCTAGGAGGATCTGTTCCATAATAACCTCAGGCACAGTGGTGAGGCTGACAGGTTGGTAATTCCCAGAATCTTCCTTTCTACACATTTTTAAAACAGGGTTGTGATATTTCCATCTTTTTCCAGTCACCTGGGACTTCACCTGACTGCTGTGACTTTCAAATATTATGGAAAGTGGCTTGGCAACTGTATCAGCCAGTTCCATCAGGACTCTGGGAGAAGTTGTATATCAAATATACAAATTTCATTAGATTCTGCTCCTTAAGTTACACCTAGAAGAAAATGTGGAAATATTTTTCTCTAAAAATAAATAGGAGGGATTAACAAAGTTACTGGTGTCCGTGAGGTAGAAGTCTTTAGAATTAACACCTTCCTTTCCTTTTCATTGTAAACTTCATAAATTGCCTTTTCATTTTTCTTCATCATTCTCTTTTTCCATAGAAGGGCAATGAAGCTGGTGAAGAGTCTGGAGCATGTCCTATGAGGAGAAACTGAGGGAGATGGGATTGCTTAGCCTGTAGAAAAGGAGGTTTGGGCGTAACCTTATCACTCTCTACAACAGCCTGAAAGGGAGTTGTAGCCATGTGAGGATCAGTCAGTGTCTCAGTTTAAATGAGACACAGGTGTTTTGCTGAGGATGAGTTATGAGGAAGACCCAAACTCCTCCTTCTAAGCAACTGTAAATCTGAAATTAAGAGGCTCCAATTGAGGGGAAAGAAAAATGTGGAAAAAGGAAAAATAACATCTCTTTATTAAAAATATGTGTATTGGCAGAAACAATGAAAGAAAATGAGTCATACAACCAAACAATACTCCTATATCCACAAATAATCCCCTTCAAAAACAAAACAATAAACAAACACAGGAAACAGAGTTAAAAAGGTTCAGTTTGCAACCTTTGGTGCAATTCTAACCACAGTCAACAGGGGGTGCTGTTGGATAATCGGACATGCAGAGCTTGTACTGTCCTGTGCCAGTCACCATGGGGCACTGTTGGATCACTGGAAATACAGTGCTTGGTGTCGGTCAGCAGAGGGTGCTGTGGGATCACTGGTCATTGCCATGTGGAGGAACACACGTCGGGGTGTGTTGGAGAAACCAAAAATGGGTTTCCTCCAACCCCCCCCCCCCCACACACACACACACTGGAAAAGGGGAGAGAAAGGAGGGGGAGAAACAACAAAGAAAAATTCCTCCCCAATGGGACTCACTCTGTCCTGCTGGCCGAATCATGCAGTATAGTTTTTCCCTCTCCCTTTGATGTACACAAGAGCCATTGCTAAGAAAGAAACAGATGGAAGGGGAAAAACCTCCCAAAACAGTTCCTCTCTGATGAAAATCCAAGCAGAATCTACAGGTGACAGCCAGACTGAGAAAAAAACCCACTCTGAGCTTTTACTCTGACCTTGCTCCAGCTTTAACAGCAATCTCAACTCCTCCCTCCCATTTCCTAGGAGATGAGAGGAATTAAAAAAAAAGTAAAGAGGAACTCCTCCCCTTTCCCCAAAAGCAAGATTCTAAGGGCCATTAACTAGGAATGTGGCCTTACCAGCAGCTTCTTTTGCGTTTTTTAACTGCCCATTTACACATCTCCTCCATGCAGTGGGCAGGGGGAAGGGAAAAATTCCTGCTTAGTTTCTAAGAACCAGAAAAACCATGACAGTCAGTTATCCCAGGCATTTAGGGACAGGACAAGGAGACATAGTCTTAAGCTGTGCCAGGAGAGGTTTAGGTCAGACATTATGAAGAATTTCTTCACAGAAATGTAATTAAACATTGGAATGGGCTGTCCAAGGAGGTGATGGAGTCACATGGTGATGTCCAATTAAAGGTTGGACTCAGTGATCTCAGAGGTCTTCTCCAACCTGATTAATTCTGTGATTCTGTGATCTCTTCAATTCTTCCCCAAATTCCTTGAACTTCCTGACCTTCTCCAAGTTGTCTCAACTTTCAGTTCTATGTCTACCCTGGGTCTGAGTTTATCTATCTCTTCACTGTCTAATTATATTTATGATTATTTCCTGCACGTGCATATTCTTTTTGTATTCGTATTCCAGACGGATAGGAACATTATCTAGTCTATTTAGGCATTTGGAGAAGAGAAAGAGCAATAAAAAGAAAAATTTTAGTAAAAGTAAGAGTGTAGCTTCTTTGCTGTCCAGTATGGAAAAGGGATTTGTAGCTGAAGCCCAATGGCAGGCAGTCAGTCCTTCAAAAATTCCTTTTGGAGTCCTGAAGAGGGTTGTACAGATCAGTCCCTCCAGGAACATTATAACTTACTGCCTATTTCATGGCTGGCTTGTCCTGACATTTAGTGCCAGGATAGAAAAAGGGATGCAATGAGGTTGTCTCTCATCATTGTGTCTATGAAACAGTAAAGTTCCCCATGCTGCAAAGTTCAGGGAAACATGAACTCGATTAATTAATAAGACATTTTCCATCTTTTTTTTTGTCATTTTTTCAGACTGATTGAAGGGATGGGGCTCCCTCTTTTACCTCTCTTTGAAACTCCTAGGTAGAATGCAGGCCACAGCAATCAGTTTGAGATAGTTGCAGACATACATTCGATGTTTTATTTTTCCATTTATTAGAAATGCCAGAGTGGGACAAGACTAGATAGGGTACCTTAATTATGTTTTACAAGATGCTTTCAAAGAAGAATTGCTGAACAGACCAGAAATACCTTATAGATAATGGGACATAAATGTAAGAAGAGTGGTCCAAATAGCTGTTTTAGAGATATCATCAATCAGATAATATCCAACTCTGCCAGAGTATATGGTTGCCCCAAAGGAAGTGCCTAGATAAACTAAATCCTTTCTCCCTTTCTCTTTCTTTGTTTCTCTCTGTTTCTCTTTTTCTTTGTTTCTCTTTCTTTGTTTCTCTTTCTTTGTTTCTCTTTCTCCTTCTCATACAAGAAGTATGCAAGAAGTACAAAATACTTAAATTTCATAATCATTTTTCACAGTCAAATAGCATGTTGATCATCTATTTGCCTTGTTTCTTTCTTCTTTTCCTTTCTTTGAGAATTACACTGTAACTTATAGATGATGTTCATAAGGATATGTGAAATGAATTTTTTTTTTTAATAAAAACAAAGTAATAATATGGTAAAAAAGGACCAACAGGTAAACAATGCAATCAATCAATATGTGAGACAGCAGTTAAAAGCACAGTTCTTGCAATTCTGTTTTTATTTTATCATAAATAATGATTTAAGTAAGAAGCAATGGTGTATTCTAGAGTGGCATAATCTGAGTGTCAAATGTAAATTGTATAAAGTTGTAATCCATAGTATAGAAGCTCTATTCAGCACAGGTTGGAAATTGTAGTCTCTGCTCAGAGACGCTGAAGAGAAAAAGAGTCATAAAATAAACTAAATGAGTCCTGCCTTGGAATAATCTGAAGGTCAAAATTGTGATCACCTTCCCAGAGAACAAGAAATTGAATGCTGACACATAGACATTGGTCAAATAAATAAAAATCTAATTGAAAAGTTGACTATTTGGGGTGGAAATGTGTAACCTTCTTTATTATAAATTCCCTTTTAGATATATTTTATTTTAGGAGACAAAACTATTCCTTCATCCTGTAACATTACCAAATTTTAATTTTTCAAAGGCAAGACAATCTACTGTGATGCAAAATTCTTGATTCATATATTTTTGTGTCCAGAAATGTGATAGTAATTACGATGAGGGTCTTTAATTGTGAAAATATGGTTTATCTTCGTTGTTAGAGTCAAAAAATATTATTATTTTTTCCTGAACACTAAAAATTAGTAGTTCTCAGTAGAAAAAGTCTTTTTCTTGTCTGGAGTTCTATAATTCAACTGTAATTCCATAGAAAAAGAAAGCTCTTCTAGCATAAGTTATATACTAGAAATAAAGAGAAATTTAACACAATTAAATCATCATCCAGAAGATAAATGGAATGTATCTGACTTTTGCATGTTTTAGTTCCCGCATAATGTCTCTTTTCAGCCATCTGTATGAAAGTCTTACTAGTTAAATTTTCTTTAGGTTCTGAACTAGGTTCAGAAAAAGCTTTGAAACAGGTATAAGTAATTCAAGAGAATCTAGTAGGGCTGTTCTCTTAATGAGAGAACAAAATAAAAATATCATTTATATTACTATAGATTTTAATTAGAATTCTGATATTTTACTAGATATCTTGACTAATTCAGTCGAATTTATGTAATATAGCTCTGCTCCATATAACTTTTTAAAAAATTAAATTCCCAAGAGAGTTAGGGAACCTTAACCATTCTTCAAGTATGCACTACTGTTCATTTTGCTTGCAGGTGAAGTGAATTGTGGTTCCCATGCAGAGAACATTTAAGTTTGTAAATATTAAGTAGAAATATATTTTCCACTTTTTGCTATTCAAAGAAGTGTTGGAATAGATTTGCTGCACTTGGAATTGGGCATTTGTTCTGCTGGTCACGGGTGTGGTTGTTGCTATAGAAAGGCTCCAAAAAGCCTTTCTATCTTCTAATCAAACCAACACAATTTCGAGCATTCCTGATAGCTGCTACTCTATAACAAAGGTAAACTTCTTTTCATGCAGCCTGAGGAAAACGAATGCAGCTCTTTCTGAAGGCTCTTGTCTTTGAGAGTGAAATGTGTCCAAATAATTTTTTACTGTTTCTTAAGTTGGATGCTTGATAAATATTTTAAGTTACCAATTCATACATTCAAGAAAAAAAAATATTTATTCTATGACCTGAGAGACCTTATACTTCCTCATATATCAATATTTTCAACATTTGAATTCCCTGTAATGACAACGGGATAAAAATAGAAATCAAGATTACCATAATAAGAAATAAAAGATTTAAACACTTAACATCTTTTTTCTCATACAACCAAGAGCAGGAAAAGAAAGAAAGGAAAAATTGGTCAACAAGTTGGCTATATTACAATAAATTATTTCAATATAAGACCTTCAAATTTTTAACCCATGCAAGTAGATTGAATATGTCTGGGAATATTTTTGACCACTGAGGCCAACTGGCAACTGAGTGGCATATGTCTGTGCTAATAAAGTCTCCTAATCTCCAGAATGAACAGACTATGTGCAAACTGCTTGTTAAGGATAGTTTCTGGGATGTCCTGGCTCCTAAATCCTGCCTAGAGATTGTTTAGAAAGCTGCTAGCTGGCACAAATAGGTAATATTTAATATTGATGACTGAGGTCCAATACCAAGGAACAGTCACTGGCCTGGTTCATTTCCTAGTGGAGTATCAATGGACTACTGTTAAGAAGTGTTGACAGATAAGGATGAAAAAAACAAGTCTGTCATCAGGCTTCTCTTTTCTAATCAAGGATCTTCATCTAGAATGGAAATAGTTTTGGGTCCATTAACTGAAGAGGTTTGAAAATTACAAGGATGGATCAGGTTTTCCTTGAACATGCAGGGAGAGAGCAGCATTGCAATTCAGGCAGTGGTGAAAGGGGCATGCTTTGGGAAACATACCTGTGAGCTATTCTCAGGTTGTTTATACCTTGCTCATAGGCTGAAAATGTTGACTATTTTGGTGAAAGTATATTTTTTTCTGATAAATTAAAAAACTTTAATTACTGACTTGTGTTTAAATTGACTTAGTATTTAAGTATTTATTTAACGACCGAAGCACAGATTTCTAGAAATAAGTGGTTACAAGAACTATCTATATGGTGTGGTATATTTTAAAATTCAAGAATAGTCAAAGCTGTTAAGATATTCTGGGATACAGGTTACTGTAGTTATGTCTTCTTGATAACAGCCTGAGATGCTGAAATAATCAATGTTTCTTGTGATCTTTGTGTGAAAGAGTGATTTATATTCCCTTTGAAATAGAAGTCGAGAACAGGACAAGAAAAGCTGTCCCTTTGCACTCGTTATTGCCCTCTTTGCCCTGTCTCACATATCAAAGAAGATATTTCACCAAAAGATCATATGCCTGTCATAGGTGAGACTGTTAAAGAGTTGTAAGAGCCATGTAAGGAAGCTAGAATGACTTCAATGCCTACAGAGAGAAAGGAAGGAAGGAAAGTGAAAGATTTACAGTGTGGGATTGCAGCACAGGCACACTCTACTATCACTAATAGGAAATGGATTACTACCACCAAAGAGCTCTGGGACCAACTAGAAAATTCTCTTCTGGGTATATTCCATTTTAGCAAAATGAGTATAGAATATTATAAGGCAGTTTTTTAAATGTAATTGCTGAGCTTTTTTTGAAGCAGAGCAGCAGATTTAATCATACTTCCCCCTAGAGCTGATAGAAATTGTACAGCAACATCCTCAACTCTGCTTCAATATATCCCAGTACTCATTTAGATCTCTTAGTATTCTATAAATATCAGTGTTGTCAACATCAGGAAAGTCAATATTTAGAATGAAGTTCTAAAATAATAGATTTCTTCCTTAGTCTTTGAAAACAAACAAAAAAAATGAATGAATGAATGAATGAATGAATGAATGAATGAATGAATGAATATGTGACTTGTGGATATTGTTTGTGAGTGTCAGCAGCTGGCTGGGTAATAGTGAAAAGGGTAGTCAAATAGGGTAATAGTTATAACAAAGATATGTCATGACAAAAAAATAATTGAAGAGTAATAGTGAATGGGACTGGTGATCACCATCAGACTGATGACCTGTCACTAGTGGGGTTCCACAGGGCTTCATTTGAGGCCCTGTGCTCTTCAACATTATCAATGATTTGGATACAGGACAGGAAAGGATACTAAGCAAGTTTGCAGGTGACACAAAACTGAAAGGAGCTGATAACTTCCTCAAAGGCAGGAACACTTTTCATGGAGATCTTGAAATATTAGAGGACTGGGCAAATCACCAACCCTATGAAGTTCAACAAGAGAAAGTGCCAAATTTTGCGCCTGGGATGGGGCAACCCTGGATGTCCTTAAAGACTGGGGAATGAGATGCTGGAAAACAGTGCTGTGCAAAGGGACCTTGGGGCCCTAGCTGATGGCAAGTTGAATAGGAGTCAGCAGTGCCCTGGCAGCCAGGAGGGCCAACCATGTCCTTGGGGGCATCAGGCAAAGCATTGCCAGCCAATCAAGGGAGGGGATTGTCACGCTCTGCTCTGCCTTGATACAGCCTCACCTTGAATATTGTGTGCAGTTTTGGGCATCACAATATAGGAAAGATATTAAGCCGTTAGAGAGTGTCCAAAGGAGGGCAACAAAGATGGTGAAGGGCCTATGAAGCCCTAGGAGGAGCAGCTGAAGTCACTTGATCTGTTCAGCCTGGAGAAGACGAGATTGAGGAGTGACCTCCTTGCAGTTACAACTTGCTTGTGAGGGGAAGAGGAGGGGCAGGCACTGATCTCTTCTCTGTGGTGACCAGTGACAGGACCCAAGGAAATGGCCTGAAGTTGTGTCAGGGGAGGTTTAGGCTGGATATTAGAAAAAGGTTCTTCACACAAAGGGTGGTTGGGCACTGGAATAGGCCCCCCAGGGAAGCGGTCCCAGCACCAAGCCTGACAGAATTCAAGAGGCATCTGGCTGATACTCTCCAGCACATGGTATGACTCTCGGGGATAGTCTTGTACACGGCTAAGAGCTGGACTCAATTACCCTTGTGGATCCCTTCCAACTCAGCGTATTCTATGATTCTATTCTATGGAAGATATATTTCATCATCATTAGAATAGAAAGAATAAAGACAACTCAGCTCTGCTGGGTAAAATGTAATGGACTAGAAGTTTTTAAGCAATATCCTGGCCATTGTGTTATCACTAATCAGTTATCACCACCAGTTTTTATACCTAGACAAGCAATTTCCATACCTTTCTGGGTTGCAGCAGTCCAGATATTTGTCTGCTTTAGTGTTTGACTAATGTTAAATGATTTCCAGAATGTCAGGAAAACTGCAGGTACTTGATTCCTAAGAAAGCAGCAGTGTTTGAGTAGTAGTCATGATGTGCAGTGTTTGGGATTGCGAAACATGTGCCGAGTGTTTCATGCAGCCCCCAGTAGATGATCACTAATAAAATAGGTTTTTTTCTTTGACATTACATATTAGACCTGACTGTCCATTTCCTAATCTCAGAAGTCTCCTAAACATCTGTCTGTGTTACAGCCTTTCATGTGCTCTGTGTCTAGCTCCACCTTTCTGTCCCAAACTATTCTCCAGAACTTCTTCTTGCTCCTTTACTTGCCCTTTTCCTGGCTTTTTTTACTCACTTCTACTTGAAGCCTCTACCTCCAGAGGCTCCCTGTTGGGACAAAGCAAACAAGCAGCCTTTATTTTCCTGCTGTACAACCAGAGGCCTTTTAAAGGAGCATTACACATAGTTCAGGGTGGCCAAACAAAACAGATATGTAATTCATCTTATGGGTAATTCACTCCAAAGATTGGGTGCTATCCTCAACTTTAATCTAATTACTGTTCTCTTTTGTGTATGTATAGCTGCTTAATTACAGATTTAATTATATGAAATATAATTTCCAGAGTTTAAGAAATTATGTACAGAGACTGAAAGTCTGCTTTACGAGTCTACAGAGAGTTTTTCATTAACCATTTGATTGGTTAATGTAGTGAACTGGTAAATCAATTGAATCGCATACTGTGTATGTACTGGCTAATTTAGCAATTATTTTAATTTATTATCTGATTGGTTTTTACTGAACAACACCCATAGACAGGATATGAGTGTGTTTAGAGCTGCACATTTATATAAATTCTTTCAGAAATTAGATGACTGACAGAAAAATGCTGATAACTTTGTGCTAGTGGTTTTATGGCTAAAAGTACTCAGAAATGGCTACACAAGGATAGTCATCAGTCCTGACACCAAGGACTCATTTAGTCTAACTTTGGAAAATAGTCTTTAAGACCCATATTCATCATGAAGGTGAGACCATTGTGATAACATTCTGTGAAAATCAGAAAAGTAACAAAGCTTTCTTTTTGTTGATTGGTTTTTTTCCAAAGAATGCCAATGAAGCAGAAACAAAAAATAATGTGTTTCAGGGTAACATTGTAAAAATATAATGAAATATAACACATAGGTTTACTGTCAAACATTTTGAAAAATGTTCTATGTGTTGCCTTAATTTTTAACAGTTTTCCTAATTTGCACACTGCAATAGATCATTAAATTTTTTAAACTTATTGAATATAAATTTTAAAACTTGGTCAATATAATGTACTTTAGTTCAATGCAATCAGGAAGCTGTACCTCCACAACACAAATGTACAAGAAAGCATAGTGTGTAGAAGACATTTTATATTATAGATATAATTTACTTACGAATATGCACCATCATGGTATAGTCTCCAAATCTGCAGTCAAATGGTTATAAATAAGAGAAAGGAAAAATCCAGAAGTAAAAATATTATCTTCATGTTGTTTTTAATATTACTGCCAATCTGTAAAACCCTTGAAGAAAATAAGGACTCCATTATGTCAGGCAATATGAAAGCACTAAACAAAAGGATGGTCCTTCAGATGAATAGTCCAGGCAAAAGGCAGATCCAGGAGAAGTATTCCTCAATACATTTGTATATACCTGAAGAAATTATGAGATTATAATTATCAACAGTTCAATCAATACACAGTGGCAAGAGCAGATTTTCAGCCAACCTGCTGTCAACTTTCCATGGGAACTATAGAAAATCACAAAGCTGGAATTGAAGATATAAATGAGATATTTTCAGGGAAAAAAAATGCTAAGATTTTCAAAGAAGGGTACACTCAAATAAATATCTGTAATGTAGAGAAGTGTAGTGAGTTGACCCTGATTGGATCCAAGTACTCACTAAAGCCGCTCTCTTACTCCCCTCTTCAATCGGATAGAGGACAGAAAATATAATAAAGGGTCCATGAGTTGAGATAAGAACAGGAGAGATCACTCAGTGATCACTGTCATGGGCAAAAGACTCAAAATGGGGATATTAATTAAATTTATTACTAACAGAATTAGAGCAAGAGAATGAAAAGTAAAATAATCTTAAAAACACCTTCCCCCTACCCCTCCCTCCTTCTAAGTTCTACTCCTCTCCTTCAGTGGCATGAGGTGACAGGGACTGGTGGTTACAGTCAGTTGTTGTTTCTGCCACTGCTCATGGAGAAGAGTCCTTCCCCTGCTCCACTGGGGTCCCTCCCATAGGAAACAGTCCTTCATGAACCTCTTCATCGTGAGTCCATCCCACAGGCAGCAGGCCTTCTCAAACTGCAGCAACATGGGTCACTTTTACACAGGGCAAAGGCTTCTCCATTGTGGGTCCCCCACAGGGTCACAAGTCCTACCAGGAAAACCTGCTCCAATGTGTGCTTCTCTCCCTTTGGGTCAGCAGGTCCCTGCCAGGACTCTGCTCCAGCATGGGCCTTCCATGGGGTTACAACGTCCTTCGGGCATCCACCTGCTCCAGTCTGTGTTTCCTCCACAGGCTGCAGGTGAATTTCTGCACACCTGTGGTTCTCCATGGGCTGCTGTGGCACAGCTGCCTCACCGTGATCTGCACCATGGGCTGCAGGGGAAGCTCAGCTCCTCCACCTCCTTCTCCACTGGTCTTGGAGTCTGCAGAATTGTTCACATGTTCTCACTCTGCTCTTCTCTGGCTGCAGTTTTTACCTGCACAATAACTTTTTTTTTCCCTTAAATATGGCTTTACTGTCATTCCTGATTGGCTCGGACTTGGCCAGCAATGAGTCCACCCTGGACCAGCTGGCATTGGCTCTACTGGACATGGGGGAAGCTTCTAGCAGCTTCTCACAGAAGCCATGCCTGTAGCTCCCCTGCTACCGAAACCTGGACACAAAAATCCAATCCATTATGATTAGTCCATTATATGACATCTAATAATTAAAAATTTATTAAGTAGATCTATTAAGAAGATTTATTAAGAATTTCTTAGGGCAAACTACTTTTTTCAGCTTTTTTTTTCATACTGACATTATTTTGAAGTGTTCCTGCTTTCAAGGAAAGAGTGTTATAGAAATAAATTACACTATTTCACTAAAATTATCATATATTTTCCTAAAAAAAGACCCAAAACAAACAAAAAACACCCACTACCACCCCAAACTAACAACCAACTTACCATCCAAAAAAAACCAAAACAGAAAGTTAAATAGAATGAATAAGCTTTCCAACCGGAAAAATCCGCAATTATGGAAAGATGGAATTAGAATATGTATTAAAATCCTTCTCCTTTACCTATCTCTAATTCAGAGAGATATGTTTTTAATGGATACTACTATAATTACTGCATATTATGTAAAACAAACCCATTTACTTTAGATAATGACAACATGATAAGAGTCTCTGATGCTGAAATAATGGAAGTCAATTGGTATAATATATATTTTAATTAAATTGAGGTTAAAAGCTTGGGAGGTGTCTTTAATATTAGAGACTTAAGAGACTGAAACAACCTTCCTACCTCTATTAAGAAAGAAATTTCCAGTATCATTTAGTCTAATAACTTGAAAAGATCAAAGGCCTCTCTTTTTTTCTATTTTCCATGCCAACTATTTATCTCATTAAATGTCATTAGATTAATCAACAGCTTTTTTAGAGTACAAGTTCTTCTGTTCAGCAAAAAACAGAAGAAGAGATAATAAGGACAGGGAGAAAAGCAAATGAGTACTTTCAAAGAACAAAGTCAGTCACTGCTGCTTAAAAAATAGAAACAAATTTAATAATAATAATAAGCTATTCCCAGCAGAATATCATCACTGAAGATAGCTCAGAGATTAAAAAGAAAATAAATCAAAAGGGTCATAGAATTGCTCCTTTCTGCTCCATTTTTGTTATTTAGTACGCTGCTGTCAATAGGAACCTCTGACAAGAATGGCAGCCTGAGCTATAGAAATGAAATTCTTCTTGCTTCAAATCTTCCATTACATAAAGGGAAGGACTTTCTAAATGCTTTTATGAAAAGTGTTTTTCAGGAGAGAAAACAAAAATCTCAAATAATAATGAAAAGTAATTTGCCAAACTGCATTTATATTTGAAACTAATTTTTAGATTAAGCTGACTGCACGTAATGCCAAAAATAATCCTGACTCCAATGTCATTGACACAACCCCCTCATACAAACGGGAAAAATACTATCCATTTATTCAGAAGAATAAGTTTATATTTAAAATTGTCATATCTCAAAAAAACTTTAACTTGCATGCATTATGGACGTTTTTTTATCTTCCCCTGAAAGACCTTATCATGGCAGTGGCTGGAAACAGACTTATAGGAGAAGCAAGGATAGCATGTCAAAATTTGGATGTCTGTTCTGCAATTACACAGATCAAGGCAGCGTGCTGGTAATGCAATATTCAAAAACCCTCAAATCAATTGTCTAGAATTGCAGTTGGTTTACAATCAATTTTAAAAGGTAGCTTTTTCCTCTGGGAGAGTTCTGTGAACTATATTTCAGTGTATGATTCTGATGAGATTTAGGATGCTATCCTGCTTTTCTCTGTAGAGTTTCCTGAAATTAGATTTCCAGATGAGAAACAGTAATATACGCTGAATTCTACTCAGGGTAATCATTTTAAAAGAGTCAGACTGTTTTAGAAAGATAGAAAAACCACCTAAGACTCCTCTGTTTTCACAAGAATTTGATATAGTAGCGGTGTGGTGTGCTTTACAATTTCTACCTGTAAATACAACTTAATACATGAAATGAAATTTTCTTAGGGATTACATCCTTGGTAACTATTCATTTTTTAAAAATTATTGAATTCTTGTAATATTTACTTTTTTATTATTATTTTATTATTTTTTATTATTATTTAATTTGACCAAAATTTTTAAACAGAAGTAAAAAATTCAGCTTCTGTGAAATGTCATTGAATTGGAAACACTGTAGAGAAAGCAAATGAAATTCAATTCTGTGGAGATTTTATGACAAGGTATAAATGTATTTCAAAGGGTCCTGGAGAAATTAATGACCTGCATGTAATCCAAAACACAATTATAAACTCACTGAATTGGAACACATGAATTCTTCTGAATATGTTTAATAAGGAAATGTTTCTAGATACTAAAAACATTTCTGAAGGTTTCCTGTGCTTTTCACTAAAAGGCATATAAATTGCTGTTTCTTGATAGCAATATTTAACTAAATAAAAACTACTTTATTCTCATCTTGTGGAAGTGAGATTATATATATATATATATAAATCAACAAATTTTAATCCTATAGATTTTATAAGACTGAAAATTAAAAGAAACACTTTTTTCCCTCTTCACTTTTACCTGTTTTCTTTCAGTAGATGCACAAACTAGAAGGGTAAGAATATCCATAGACTGCAGTTTTAGGCATATTATCGTTCATTCCTTCTATGTGTTAGTCACAATGTAGGCATTAATCAAAATGATAGAAAACAGTGCAAATGAGATGGCATAATAATATAGGCTCAAATTAACACATTCACTTTAATATTCACTCACACAGGAAAACCTTTCCAACTGTCAGATGATCCATTAGGTTGTTTAATGAGTTCTAGGGTACCTCTAAGCTGCATATATTACTAGACTATAGTACCATAAGCATATGAAAAGACAATACACTTGCTGATTCATGTCAGTAGTTCCTTGGCCAACTCCAGCTGGCCAGCAAACTCCTGTGGTGACCACATTTTCGTTTGGGACCCTGGGTCACTCTCAGGTTAATCCCCATTGCCATGACACGGGGCTGGTAGGGTGTATCATTGACAGCTTAGGTGGCTTCCAAGGGGACAATTAGCAGTTCCCTTGTGACTGAACAGATACTCTCTGCTTACTTCACAGCAAAGCACTGATGATCTTAGTGGATGCCCACAAATCTCAAGAGCGGCTCTGGGAAAGTCAAGGCAGGAATTCGAGAATCCAGAAAGGAGATGCAAAAAGGCAGAGATGCCAAATTGGACAGGAGAGGGAAAAATCTTGGAGTGTACAGCTGGTGAAGTCTGGCCAGCTCCCTCTCCAACAGGATGACTCAGCCAGGAATCTCAGCTGTTTGGAAAAGATAGTATAGACTCTCGGCTCTTCTGACTAAGATACTTCACAGGCTGAAGCATTAGGAATACTGGATTGTTTGAAAAGACTAATTTTCTTAAATCAAAGCCAAATAGATTTTTTTTTTTCACTCATGAACTCAGGAACTATGATTTTTGATCCTCTATCCCCAAATTAGAGGAATTTACATATCTTTACTGTATATTTTTCATTGAAATGTCCATCTAGAAATCTATCTGAATCTTTTTAAGTATCAAATTTTTATATGCTTCCTTTTGCTCAGGAATCAATGTTAGTTTAGGCTATGATCCTTTTAAAAAATCTGTTGAACATTTGCTTGTTTTGAGGGGCAGAGATTATGTGGTGTTTAATTATCTGATTTAAGCACAAAATACAGCACTTTTGAAATAGGACATTCATAAAACCACAATGCAGTACAGGGAGGAGTAAATCTTTAAAAGGTAAAAATTAAAAAGTACAGATGTAAAGAACAAAATGAGTTATATAGCAAAGTTTATGTTGCACCAAGCAAGCACAAACCCATTACCCAAGGCAATAGAAAGCTGATTGATGATATCACAATGACAAATGAATTCTCATTTTGAATTCTGCCTGCTAAGTAATTAGTAATGTCATCAATATCATTACTAGCTCTTCATTCAACTTCATCAGCAAGCTGTTCTCGTTGCTCATTTTTCAGCTTTTCCTTTCTCTGCTTCAGTCACAGGATGGATCTACACTGGGGACTGTTTCTAGCAACTACCCAAGGGAGCAACAAAAAAATTAGTTGTCAGGCACAAGCAGTCTAGTGAAACTCTGAATTACATTTTAATAGTAACCAGATCATGTTACTTTGAAGTAGTCACTAACTTAAGAATTAGTGGAATTAGTGTCTAGGACACCATTTTTTTATTGCTCAAATATATTTAGAAACTGACATCATATGAAATGAAAATAAAATTAATGCAAATACTTAATGATTATAACTAAGCAAGTGACTGTGTGACAATAATTAATTAATAATAAAAAAAAAAGCTGAAAAAGAAAAAGGAAAATAAATCCATTAGGTCTATGTCAATGTGTTTATCTGCTCTAACTGGCTTAACTGCCCTCTTATTGCCCTCTTAAGCCATCAGTACCTCAACCTTTTTATAGACTTTTAACATCTGCTATATTAGGATAGCAGAGGCACCAAAAAAAAAAAAAAAAAAAGAAAACAGCTTCAGATTTGTTTGTTTATTTTTTTTTCCTATGGTCTATGGAATCATTGAAATCCACTGAATTTCTTCTTTTCTTTTTTTCTTTTTTTTTTTTTTTTTTTTTTTTTAAGGCTCTTAATGGTTATCTTCAGTTGGATCAGATTTATTACTTCTGCGAAACGTTTTTGGAATTGAAACACTTCATTGTCTTGGCACAAATCTGCACCAGGCCTATCAGGGCTTTTATCACCCCTGGCTCTCCTGCTGTGGGGCCTTCAGACAAGTCTGCAAGAACTTACCTTCTCTTGTACCCAGAAGTCAGCTCCTCTGGAATGCAGGAGGAGAAAACATCTAAACTGCCTCTGGAAAAGATTCCTTTTTCCAGGCAGGAAAGCTTCCTTGAGAGAAAAGCTCTAATGTCCTTGTAGTAAAATCTTCTGGAATGTTTTTCTAGACTTACAATGGAAATTTACCATTTGGTTATACTGGTTTATTCCTTGCCTGTTGCTAAGAATACAGGTTATTCTAATATATAGGATTTGGGTTTGTTTTTAATAGGACCCATTTACCCTTTTTTTGGACACTTTTGTTTGATATGCAATTTGAAAGACAAATAAAAGAACTGTCTTAATTCAAATTTCAGTCAGAGGAAAGTAAAGCAAGATGACTATGTTCACAGTTAATGTATTGATTTTGTGTAATTATCATATGCAACAAAAATGGTTTATTGATGGACAAGTGTACATGATTTTGTGTTTAGTTTGTCATAAGAAATTTTTTCTATTAATTTACAAGTTCAGTAACCTGAAAAATTAACTAGGTAACAGGAACTTTTAATGCACAATAGTAGCATTTCTTAAAGCCTCATATATCCTATAACTCACCAGCTTGTTAAAGAAATGGTATCTACAGAAAACATTAATGAACCTTAAATTCAAATTAAATTCCAGTCTGTTTTACTGCAGTTAATGAATAACATGAGAAACTGACCTAAACTAACGTTTCAAGACTCATTAAAAATAATTTTCAGTAGCAGCATTAGCCTTCACTGCTGCTTATAAAAGATTTTATGTAGTACATTGAAACCCAGGAGTCACGGTAGCATCTTCTTGCAAAATGATAGTGACTTTTATGGATTCATGCATATCATTGTATTCTTGTGATTAGAGTTCTTCCTTGATATCAAGTTTCTTTTCTTTGTTCCAAGTTTCTCTACTCGGTTATTCATATTAGAAATCTTGGTTTGATTGGGGTTTTTTTGTTTGTTTGTTTGTTTTGTTTTGTTGTGTTGTGTTTTTTTTTTCTAATTGGGTGTTTTTTATGGCCCTTTTGACAGTCTTGAATTACATAATTTTAAAGGACTAAACTCTCTTTTCCTAAGTTTTTTGAATATGAGGAATGTACCTCATAGAGGATGATTAATTCAACTTTTACTGCCTGTCAGTTCTCCACTGTCTGATTTTCTCAGGGAACACTTTCAGCTTCTTTTTAAAAAACAGAAATTACTATCTTTTTGTGTTCTAGCTCAGAGAGTCTTCAGAACCAACGATATTTTATCTTTGACTTTTTTTTTTTATTATCCGGTGCAGTTTTCAAGATTCTATTAGGTTTTAGAAATGTGTAAGATTATTGGGAAGAGATTTTTCAGATTTTTTTTTTTTTTTTTTACATGAGGTTTTAGCCTAGAACTTGGTTTTGAGGTCATTTTCCACTGCACAAGTCAGTACTTCATCATGTTTCTTGTATCAAAGGTTTTCTGATAACTCCAAATTTTCCAGATTCAGAGGAATTAATTTGACCGGAATGGAGAAGAAAGGGTGATATTATATTCTTCAGACCAGGGACAACATTAGGAAAAATAGTATCTTATCTAAGCAGATAAGATACTACATGGTACAGGAAGGAGAAAAGCTGCAAAGTGAGTGGTACAGTGGGAAATAAACCTTGATCTGTGCTATTCACTGCATTTCAACTGTAATTGTCATCACTATGATAGAGCAATGGAAAATGTATAAATTATGTCATAGAATAAGTAAGGTGTGTATCCACAAACGCATCTGCCAATCTTAGCATATTTGTTCAAATATTTTTGAGATTTCAGATGAAGACTCCAGTATGTCATATCTGTCACTGATATAAGGCATGTTCAACTATTTCCAAACTTTCTTTTTATACATTTAAGAGAATAAAGAAGATTGACACTGAAGGCCCCATGCCTGTTACCAGTCTCACTGCAAGTCCTGAGTTAACAAACTCAGTGGTTCAGAACCTAGGAAAGAGGGGCAGTCTGATGGAGACTCAGCTTGTTCACACATCTTCGTTTAGATGAGTTGACAAGCAACAAAGCAGATTTTATGGCAAATAAGCTTAAATCAGATACAATCTCCTTCTTGTTGTCAACATTATTGGAATCCCCTAATTCCAGTCTTGCTTAAAGTGTCTGCTTAAGCTGAGGTTAACTCTTATTTCAAAGGTCAAGAGACAAAGCTTTATAGTGTTTTCTCCTCTTGTTAGGAGTACTAATTCTAGCTTAATAAATTCGACTGCCATAGTTTGAAAGATTAATTTTAAACACATCCAAAGAGAAAACATATCTTTCTGGAAATTTCCAGTCTGAAATGGCTTCAATTACCTGAAAGGCCCAACTTTGCTCTACTGTCTTGAGTCAGGAAGTGCTTGTAAAATATAAGGATATTTACAGAAGAACAAGTTGAAAAAAAAGAAGGCACTAAAAATCGTTAAATTTTCCTTATAAAAGAATGCTTTGTTCTTAACTTATAAACAGTACGAAAAAGAGAACTATAAATCCATTGTTTTTATTAAGAACAACACTTCCTGTCTAGGAAGGACTGACAACAAGCTGTCAACATCTAGGATTATACTATGTTCATTGTCAGAATAGAGCATAGAAAGTAGTCAAAACAAAAATGAGTAAGTACAATGAATAAGAAATATGGAGTTCAGGAATGTGAGGAGATTAAAACTAAAGTGCTAAAGATGATAGGGTGCAATGTGAGCAAAAGAAACAATGAAGCTTGGTGATGGTGTCAAAAGAGATACTTGGGGAAAGAAATTGATGTGAGGCAAGGGACAGGAATGTGGCTTTGCAATGGTGAAGATAAATAATGGCAGATATGGGATCAGTTGGGAAAAGGAAGCTCTGAAAAGCTCGGGGAATGTCTAGGTTAGGACTAGCAGGAAAATATAGCCTAAAGCTGAGATAAATAAGTTGTGAGAATGACAAGGAATTTACATATATGTATTATATATACATATATATATATAAAGAGAAAGATAAGGCTATTGAAGACGTTTTATTATGTGTATGGTTTAAATGTATATGGAATGAATTGGAAGTGGGAATTGACTACATAATAAAAACTTTGAGTAGTTAACAAGTGGTAAGAGTTCAAAGTAGATCAACATCCATTTCCTTCAAGTCCTCCAGAAACTTAATGATCTTTTCACTTTGAAAAAAAGTCAAGGATTAAACATATGATGTCCATTGTATGCATTTTAACGGTATAAGCATTGTGTACTCAAAATTAGGTGGAAATTTTTAGATTTTTTTCTTGGTTTTCTAAGCACCTAATCTTATTGAAAGATGGCATGAATCAGCAGTTTCCTTCACTGTTTTAGAAGGCTCCCTAAATTACGATATCAAGGTTTGACTGTGGGTCTCTTGGATAATTGAATCTAATTTTAGGTGGGACATCAATTCTTAAAAAAGGACAATGACAATAATATAGGAGGTAATTGTTTATAGCTAGTCATCTTAATCATTTGATATCCTAAAATCAAAGGGGAAGTCAGATTCGAAAAAACAAAGTAGTCACAACCTTAATTTTGACCTATTTCATAGTTGTCTGCTAAATGGCTAATACATCACAAACGGAGTGTATGCTGGTGGTTCAGTCTCAAATTTTGTTGATGCCATTAAATTTATAATTACCTTTGAGTGATGCTATGAAGATTTATTATGCTGTGTGTTTCCTTTTCTAAAGGAGACAGAGGAGATGTCTTTGTGAAGGTCTGTAGTCTGTCACTTGAGACACCTGGAGATTGCATTGTAGTTAAGACTTGTAAGAAAATTTCCTATTTCTTTACTTGCTGAGTATTATGTTGTGGAAAATGTCACACAATATCAATTTTATTTCCTTTTGAAGAAAATAATAATTAATTGAATTTATATTATTATATTACACAAACTGTAATAATACCCATTAAGGGCTCATGCTGATAGATACTGTGCAAGCATATAATAAATAGCAATACAGAATTTATAAAATAACCAGGAGCTTATTTACAGGATTATTGTGGTAGCTACCATTCCAAAAATATCAGTATCTAAGGGAGAAGTCAATAATTACATGTATGGAAGTAGAATTTTCAAAAATATTACAAGTACTACAGATATTTTTTTTAAGTTCATTTGTGCAGGCTAGCAAACCAAAAAAACTTGTAGATTTTCTTAAGCATTCTGATGACTTTCAAGTTTTAAATGTCCTTTGAAAGGACCATTTATATTTGATAACAATGCAGAGATACTGGAATTGTCTAGATCTGTGAAGCTCACTTTGCATTCCAGTTGTCATTCTTCAATTGTCTGTCTATATTCTAGACATTTACTGGGAAACATCATAACATCTCTACATTATTTTGACAATATAGTTTGGATTATTTGGAGTGTAAATTTTATTTGTTCTTTTTAATCACCTGAGTGCTTCTGAAAAATTCACTGCTGAGATGCCAAACTCAGCAGTTTAAATCCTCATACTAATAGGGTTTTTAATTATTTAGAATTCACCTAACCCCTTTGAATGATCAGGAGCATGGAACTACTCATTCAGCAAAGAATTTGTGACTCACTATACTGTCTTACAGAGAGACACAAATGGTAGAAATTTGCCATTCATTGAGAAATATGTTCCAGATGTCCTGTAAAGGTTTTTTTTCAAAGACATGTCTGCATTCTCATTTTTTCCCCCTTTTTTAGTTTTTCTATATCTATACATTAAGGAACAGAAGAATAAAAGTGAAGAGGCTGATACTTTCTTATATGGCAAACAGTAGATTATGGTGATCATCATGTAGGTTAAGAGTGTTTCAGACATTTCAAATGAAAACTTTGGAGCCAGGGAAGCAACATTTATCACAGAGAAAATGATGTTATTTTTGTATTTGTACATCTAGAGAGAGAAGGTAAAAGCAGGAGATTTTTACTGATGAAGCATAAGATCGGGAATATGATCAAACATCTCAGCTTTATGTATATGGCTTCTTTTGGTGGTCAGAAGGAAATTTCCTCTGTTTACTCTGCTTCTCTGTGAATGTTATGTGCCATGTTGAGCAGAAATATCTGCCATGCTGCAAGGAATAGGAGCAATGAATGTGTAGCTATGCTAGCAATTATATACTAATCTGTACTGCAAAATGCACTTTCATTATTCTGTGGAAAGCTGAATTCCTTGCTTATATTTAAGCCAAAACATTATTAGATTTAAACTTCTGTGGCATTTCAACAACAAAAACTTGCAACTCTGTTCAAAGTTTTGTATTGTCCCTGCACAAGTATTTTGCTTTAAGAGATTTTATGGATACACAGTGTGTTTCAGTGGCCAATAAAATTTGTCTTCAACACGTTCAAGTGGTGAGCTAATATAATGTAAATGTAATAGCATTAATTTGCAGATGGGTAATATTACCTTATGGTGGAGTTCCTTTAAGAACCTCCCTCTTTTTTACCTCTAGCTGAAACACAGCAGCAAGATATTTCTCCTTCTGCTGACCCCCATGTGACAGGCATAACAGTTTGACAGATCACAACTAAGGCCTGCAGTTGTGATTGTCATGTGGGATCTCAAAGTATGACAAATGATCTGTCTTTGTGCTGTAAAAACATATGGTACAGAAGTGTTACTGTGTGAAGGTGCAAACCAAATGCCGAGTGTCTGAGTCTCGTGCTCGTGTTGTGAGACGTGATGGCTCTGTTCGTAACACCCCAGAAGGTTTTCTAATATCCTGAGTTCTCCTCAACCACACAGCAGTCAAATACAAGATTATTGGCAAAGAAAATGGAATTAAAGAGACAGCATAGCGTCAAGTATCATATACTATATAAATACATACACACATCCTTCATTAACTATGAGAACAACTTGATTTCAAAACACAGTAAGTATAGTCTAAAGCTAACATACAATAATATCAAAGTTAAAAAGTGATTCCCAAGTTCCAAACATGTATAAATCAAAACTTACTAAGAAAACTTGAATCCTAAAGATGTGATATTCTTCTTACATATACTTTTTATGCTAACTTCTTGAAAATATTCCAGTTTGTAATGCCACCTTTCGTTCAACTGAATAATATTAACAAAATGCCACAAATTAACTTTTCCCTGTATATTTATATATATATATATATGAGATAAAATTAGTTTCTAGAATGAAATGTCATATTTCTTATGCTAGGTTTTAGTCTTTACAGAGTTTTTAGCATGCAATAAAATATCTAAAAATAAGGATATATAATGAAAACACTGACATTTTGATTTCTTTCTCTGATATTTCACTTTGTTTTTATTTTATATTTAACTTCCTTTCCTCTTAGTATATGTACTCTGTAAATTGATTCTAACCAAGACACTTGTGATTTTATTAAAACTGTTTCTTCCAGGAAATAAAAAAGGAGGATATTTTGCTGTTCATATGGCATGTGTTTTATATGTCGGATGAGAATAGCAGAGAAGAGAACCAATAGCTTGAAGTATGCCGAAATCCATGCAAGATCAACCAGGAAGAACTTTTCAATTAATTCCAAGATGACTAATGACGTATTGAAATAATTCCCTTAGTAGACAGAGGCAAGAGTGTGACAACAACAACGGTAACAACAACAACAACGAAAAAGTTATGATGTCCTTCTTTATATTCCTATGGATATCTTCCCAGAATCATGGTTCTAAAATAGAAGACAAAGGAAAACAGTGATGTCATAACCATTGATGTACTTAATGGCTCTATCTGATGGTAAATTAGAGCTTCAAGATATTCTGATCTTCAGTTTCCAATTGTGAAAACTATCATTTAGATTCTGCTCCACTCACTTATACATAATTCTTCAAAGTATCTGAGTCAATGCAAGCATAACTTGCATAAGGAAAATCTTCTATTAGATCTGGATCAATTAAATGCCAAGGACTACAGAAAGTTACAACACAGTTTAAAGTGAAGGACAGAGCAGAACAATGAGTGCAGCTTTTTCAGCAATTAGTCTTTGCTGAGAGAAATCCCATGAGTCACACTGACAGGACAAAGGACAGGACAGTGGACTGCAGTTAGGGGGAAAAAATTGTCACTAAACACACTGTGTTTTAAGCTTTCTCTTACTACTTTTGTAGTGATGCCAGCAATAGAAAGGGAGTTCTGCTGAAAATGCTAAAGCAAAGTAAAGCTGAGAAGAAATCCAGAACCTTCACCACCCCAGCAAATTACAAAGGTAATTTCCCAGAGGAAGATGTGATCAGTCATAAATCTTAATATAATGTGATGGAGACACGCCCAGGAGAGAGTAAAACATCATTCCTTAGGTGCTATAATCTAGCCTTTGGCTACCTCTCACATATGAATATGTAAGATAGGAATATTTAAAGAAATTTCTTCACAGATTTGTTTCTGTAGGGACTGAAATGCTGGGTAAGGGTCCTTGTAGCTTCAGGATAAGAGTTTGTGCTTGTCCAGGCACAGTCTAGCTTAAAGAAATATTAGGCCATTTTTGGGCTAAATATAATTTAAAAGTTGCAATGAATGGAGCTTGGAAGGCACCCTTAGGTGCCCAAGAATAGATTTAAAAGCCTAGAGGTAGGCTTCTATTTTAGAAATGCGATAAATTATTTTGTTCAAAAAACAGACTGAAGCTGACTTTTGCTAGTTACTTGTAAGAAAAGCTGTTACAGTGGACTATTCATTATTTAGGAACACCTACAGATAACAGCCTGCATTATCTGTATGCAATCTATATTACACGATCTGCAGGGGCAGTAGAGAAAAGCACGCTCCTGAGAATCATGAATAAAAGAGCTGTAGAAAACATTATCCTTTTTCAAGGCATGCCAGGATTATCTTTAATTGCTTTATACTGCTAAGGGCTAGTCTAAACTAGAGAGGGATTGCTAACACATCTATCTCAGCAAAAACTCTAAAAGTAGATGCAGCTTTTACTGATAAAAATATGTTTCTTTGGATGTAGCATTTACCAGGTTCCCACAGAAAATAAGCTACTCGAGTAAAGGTCTGTTTTTTTTTTACTTCAGAATTGCTGTGTCTACTTTAGACCATTTGGAGTTCTAAGCAATATAATTCAAAAATTCCCAAATGTCTATAGATGACAGTGTTGTACTAGGAAAGGTTTCTACGGTTTTTTTATCATAGTGACCAAGCACCTCGGAGTTTTCTTGGGTATCATACACACCTTGGCTCAGCCTAGTGTTCTGTTTGAGTGATCTACCTCAATTCAGAAACATGATAAAGGCAAATGCATTTCCTAGGTACCAGCTCATGTTTTGAGTACAACAGCATTTTTTCCCATTAAGATATATTAACTTCACAGAGTAAAAAAGACTGCTATATGCAAGTAAATGTCTGGAGTGTCCTTAACATGTTGTTGTTCAAGAGGAAAAGTGAAAGAGATTGTGTGTTACCTCTAGGTTACATATATATCAATTCAATTCTTGAACTGAAATATGTAAATACTTGATGTAAACCAAATTAAAGGCATGCATGAAGATTTTTCTCTAAATAATAATAAAAAAAAATGCACTGTGATAATGTAAGAGAAACTTGATTGCTCTGTATTGTCCCATATGAGTTTCTACAGCAACTAAGTTTACCTTATTTATCAATAAAGATTGTATTTGTAATGGAAAGTATTCAGAAGAATCATATTAGTATAGGTTTAGAATTGTGAAGAGTCTCATAATTTTCCTTGATAAAGTTTCTTGCAGTTGTGACATGTTCTAGATTCATAATATTGTCCTGAGTAACTTCATCTAAAGAAGAAAAACAGTTTTACCATTACCCCAGGACATGCATACATGTTTCTCTGGTTTTGTATACATCTTCAAACTACAAATGTTTTCCTTCCAGTGTTTGGTGGTTTTCTATACAGCTGTACAAAGTCACTACTCCATGTCCTTGATTACCTTACATAAAGGAAGAAATATGTAAATGATGAATGGAGTTAACTGAAGGAAATAATACACTGTGTACTAAGTAAAAATGGATTTATGTAAAAACTGAAGGCACTGACAAGGTAGTGCAGAAAAAAGCTAATATGTAATGACACAGATGGACGTGCATTTGATAATAGGAATGACATCTCAAAACAATGCCAGATTATCCTACCTAATTTCATAAATGATAAAGCAGAATGTTATATTTGACAGCATCAAAGATAGCATTCAGATCAAGAAAAATAAAATATTTGAGCCACCCAAATCAGACTGTATTAATAGATCATTATAAACTAGAACTGTAGCAGACTCTGTGCTGTAACATAATTGAGAAGTAGATTGTTATTTATATTTCTCAAAGAGCTTATTTCCCACTAAATGGTGACATAACTGGGAAACACTTCCCTGCTTCTCCAAAACAACAAGTCCTAAACAGGTGTGTAACTCCAAACTCTATTTTGAATCAAGAACATTCTTTAGTAATATGGTAATCTATTCAATTTTTAAACACAGTGGAGCATTTCTACAACTTAAGAGTGTTGAGAGTTTGAATACACACAAGAATAATGTCGCCAAAAAAAACTGAAAAAAATACGGTCTATATGGATATGGATGAAATTACATATAAATCTACCATGACTACAACGTAAACAGGTGAAATACAAAGTTCAGTTGGAAAATAGCCTGGTGAAATCCAAAGATGAAGAAAACTTTGTAGGTCCTAGGAATTTCATGTCTTCATGGAAACCCATGGTAAAAACCTATGCTGCCTTCTGGTTCACTCAATCAGAAAGCACGATTTCTCTTATATTCACATGGATCACGTAACTAGCTACAATTGCAATAAGTATTTTAAATTTCCGGATCATATTACAGTAAGGTTGAGGTATAAACAGAGGTTAAGCAAAGATATCCTTGGGTCTTCTTCAGAAAGACACTAAACTGCTGAGTAACAGATGAACATAGCATAGGCAAATATTGATGTTAAGATGAAAAGAAAATTTTTATAATTCAGAGTACTTGTATCAGTACCTATCCAAGTAGCAGAATGAAAATCCAGAGAATGAAAATCTGCAGATATAGAAGACCTTTAAGAGAAAAATGCCATGAAATAAATAAAAATATATGCTGCTAAATTAAGGAATATATAGAGAAAAATGAAGTCAAAGCTATTGAAAACATTCAACATACAACAACAGCTTGTGAATCAAACCTAATATCTCTGAAACTTGGGACCATGGAATCAAGGAATCTGGAATCTCAGTGAATGTTTAAAAGCACATTTAAAAAACTTTAGTCATTCAAATTCTGGTTTGGAATATAATAGGTCTCAACAATGCTAAAATCTCTTTGTGAAAGATCTTACATTTTAAATTCCAGTTCATAATTATAAGGAATTTTTCATCCTAGAAAATTTAAAAAAGAGTATATTTATTTGTCTAGTCTATACACTTGGCAGCAGCAGCAATATTTAAAAAAAGTGTTTCTGTCATTGGTCTGGGAAACTGTTTTCAAGGTCATGCAAAGTGAAAATGCAATCCACGCTCCATATGATTATGCCAGAGAGACAATATCCAGTTCTTCACACTGGCAATTGGGTGGCTTCTGAAGCATGAACTATCATATTATTATCAATTCAAGTCCATTTGATAAACATTCATTTTGCTAAAGTAAATAGTAGACTAAGAGTCTCTCAAGTTATTTCAGCGACTGTTTCTTAACTCTTCAAAAATATTGAAAAATTACTAGGAAAGGTCACAGCCCATACACAATCTATTAGCATTTTGCTCTTTATGGAGTTTTTATGCATGGTTTAAAAGTGAATTACCACTACATAGAGCTGAAATGCATTTATGCCTTTCAGGAAATTTTGTACATAAAATTAAATTACATTATGAAATGCAAAGACAGTAGTACTAATGTCAAAAGGAAAGAAAACTTGATTGTGAGGTCTGATTGTATGTGTCTATGCTTTCCAATTATTCACTTTTGCAACAGCAATATTTAATCATGGAATAACAACTGTAAGTGAAAACATATTGTTCCTTGGTTTGTTTGTTTTGTCCTTAAGATTTCAGGAGGACTTTTCATCAATTGACATGCTTACACAGCACTTTTTAAGGGTAATGAGTACTGTACTTCATTGCTATTGCAAGAATAGTTTGCTAGCTGGTTGTCCCCAGCTCACAGAATCATAGAATCATAGAATCATAGATTTAACCGGGTTGGAAGAGACCACTGAGATCATCAAGTCCACCCCTTGATCCAACTCCACTGTGATTACCAGATCATGGCACTCAGGGCCACATCCAGCCTCATCTTAAAAACCTCCAGGGATGGTGAATCCACCACCTCTCTGGGAAGCCCATTCCTGATTACAGATCACTCCCTCTGTAAAGAACTTCTTTCTAATATCCAGCCTAAACCTCCCCTAGCAGAGCTTAAACCAGTGCCCTCTTGTCCTAATGGATCATAGATTATGAAGCTAATATGGATCAATATGATCAAATCAAGTTATATAACAAGTATTAAAATCATAATACTTGGTAGGCTAAATTATAAGAATTAGATTTATTATTTCTCTTTTTATTTAATTTTTATACCCTTTTGTTTTCTTTGTATTTGTGAAAGAAACTCATTAGCAAACAATGACTCATGTCTTTCTATTTATTTTACAAGGAAGACTTTATTTAGGTTAGTTTAACCAGGAGAGATTATCTCTATGGGATGGGAAAGTAATCTAGGTCCCACAGCCAATTCAGAGAATTGATACTTCAGAGACCTATGTAGGTCATTTTTCACTTATTTCACTATCACAGAAAATCCTAGTTTTGAAGTTGAGAATGAGAATGTTCATAATAAGATGTAACTCTTGCATCATTATATACAATGAGCAGTTTTTTAAAATTAATTTTCACAAGAAAATAAAAAAAGAAGAAAATCTAATAGAACAATTTTCTGGGTCCCATATGCATGTAATACCTACAGAAGGACTCATTTATTTATGGCAACAAGAATTTTTCTGAGAAAAGGCAAGGTAAGAGCAGAATACAGAAATTTAATTTTATTTATAACTTTATTGGATTTGGCAAAAATTTTATCTGAATAAATGAACTTTATGTTAACTTATCTACTGCAAAGTCTCCAGAAAGTCATAACTTCTACTTAGATGACAGAAACATAATTTATTTCCTGTTTTGATGTTTGCAAACCCTTTGAATGTTGCAAAACATTGCATCTATTAAAGAGCCAAGAACAAATTAATTTGTAGTGTATTCTAGGCTTAAAGATAGCCTAGTTCCAAACCCCTTGATATGAGCAGAGATCTTTCACTGGATCAGATTGCCCAAAGCCCCATCCAACCTGACCCTGAACACTTCCATGGATGGGGCATCCATAACTTCTCTGGGTAACCTATCCTAGTTCCTCATCACCCTCACAGTACAGAATTTCTTCCTAATATCTGATTCAAACCTCCTCTCCTTCAGTTTAAAGCCAACTCTGCCTTTCCTACCACTATATAAACTCCTAAAAAGTCCTTCTCCAGGTCTCTTGTAGTCCCCTTTTAGTACTGAAAAGCCCCAGTGAGGTCTCCTCAGAGCCTTCTGTTCTGTGGACTGAACAGCCCCAAATCTATCAGCCTGCCATCATCACAGGAGCATCTTTGGGGCCCTTCTCTGCACTTATTTCAGCAGGTCCATGTTCTTATGTTGCAGACCCCAGAGCTAGAAGGGCCCAAGTAATGGCTATTGGTGGCACTTTTAGAACAGATTGAACCTTGAAAATCTACAAAATGTTTTACTCTGAATTTTTGAATTGATTAAATAAAAAAAAAAAAAGATATTTTTATATTGTTTTTTTATCTTAACTCACTGAAAGTGTCTTCTGATGTTATATCCCAGAAACACTTCTTTTTAAGCAGATCAAATACACCTTATGCATTATTGAAGAGAACATACTTTTGTTACTTCAGAATACTGTCATTGGGGAATATCAGGATGTGTTGTCTGACCTAAATGTCTCATTTTATGACGGCAAAGAGGTTAAATTAAACTCTGTATTCTGTTTTCTTTTTCATCATCTTTTACATCTCTGTCCTTCCATTTAGCTCACACTATTTTATCTTTGATGTTTCATTCCTTGTAGAAAAAAAAAAAAAAAACCCTAATAACAAATACCACCCTGTTTGCTGACTGCAAGACAATAAATGATTTGACCATGTTTGGTTTAGTAATCTATGATCTAGGGACAATCAGGTATCAAACAGAGGTTTATTCTTGCAACAGTGTGAGCAATTTCCATTAACCTGATTTCCCATTTTTTCAAATAAAATGTCTTTCCATTAGATCCATTAATCCCAAAACCCATAATTCATGAACAACTTCTGACCTAGAAATCATTATCCAGAAGAGGGAGAGTGAAGAAAGAATAAAGGTCAACTGATACATAGAACATATAATGAGAAATATCTTCTAGTGCATAAATAGTTTACAAGAAAATTATTAATAGATGATGTTCACGGTTTTATAGGCTTCATAGCATTGATAATATTTTAATTTCCTGCTTTCTTGTTAATGTCAACTCTAGGCAGAATCATAATGTTGTGGATGCAAGTACAGCAACTTTAAAGAACATGACACTATAATTTAGCCTACATGAAAATTTTAGATGCATCACAGTAAAATATCCCATATCAAGTCTTCTGCAGATGCTGCTGTTGAGGAAGGAAAATTATTTAGAATATCCTCTCTTCTCACCACCCCAACCCTCAACCCTACAAACAATTTCATATTTCATGTTTATTCAGTGTGACATTACTAATTGGGTTAGAGGAGAATTGTGTAGATAAAATTCTTGGCAGTGCCCTAAAAAGAGTTAAGATTACATGTTTGATAGTAAGCTCTTCTGCAGCATCATATCATTCCAGCTTGTACTCTTTTTGGGAACCAGACAAAAAATCCTGAATAAACAAGGAAATCAGGAAAAAGAAAACTTTGGTAGAATGTTTCCTTTTAGATCTCATTTTAGAGATGGGTCAATTCCTAGTATGTATATTTGGATTTTCCAATTATCTTTTACATTATATCTATCAGAAAGTATTTTAATAACTAAATTAAGGGTGAAAAAAAAAAAAGTCTACTACAGAGCACATGTAGTGGAGAAAAAGGTTATGTGTTTATTTGTCATGGCCCAGCAGTGAACTCAGTAACCCTGCAAATGTCTATTACTTTTATAATGAGAAGACGAGATACGTTTAATTAACGTCTTTCAAGTTTCTTAATACATTTTGCTCTCCCTGCTGTTCCTGCCATTATTTTGTTCAAGCCAGGAGCCTTCCTGGTGTCTGGTGCCATGCTTCTAATTGGTGTATGATTCTCTCACTTCAGTCTAGTAAATGGAATCATTTACTTCTTAAGAAGCCTTTCAAAAAAGAGACATCTCCATGTGCTGCAGGACACTGAAGATCAGCACTCTCAGAGAAGGGTACAAGTGACTGGCTGGCTACAAAGAGGCACAGCCAAGTCCAGCCTCACATTATCTTGCACACAGGTAATTGAGAATTGTGACAACAGCTTCTCACACGTCCAGCCATATCAGCAGAGATAACCATCCTTTTGGATTCAGGGCATCCCTATCTGAACTATTTTTTGCAACCTGCTTAGATTGCAGTCTTCACTGGGTTTCACATTTTTTTTAGATAAGTCTGCGTGGCACTGAACACTTTGTATTTAATTGGCTTGGCAATGTAAAATGTCTTCTGCTAGGAGATATTCTGTAAGTTAAAAGAAAAGCAGAAAAAAATCCACAATATTTTAGTATTGAAACATCCTGCTTTGTTACTCTAGGAAAAAGATTTCCTTTTTTGTTTTTTTTTCTTTCTAAATGACTTTGGAAATTAAATTCCTATTTATATTTTGACAAATTACTTTTAAAAACACCAAATGTTTTCTTTCTATAACAAAAATCTATTTGAGTGAATTGTGTTTCAGGAATGTTTTTTTTCAGAGGAAATTTAAAAAAAATGTGTTATCAAGACTAGAAAAGAAAAAGACAATGTAATGAAATGTAATGAAAGCTCAGATTATCGGGGTACCTGCATACTTTTAAACCTGAAAATTTTATTTCAGTGCTTAATGATTGGAAGAATCAAAAAAGAAAGTACTGATATTAGCTGACATTAATTTTGGTATAGTTATGTAGCTGAGAGATGAGAATGAAATTTCTTCTCCAGCTATTTAACAGGAGAGAGAGTACAGTTACTCTGTTGGCTGAGATAGAGGAATTTTCAAGCCAGCAACCGCACTATTTCTTTCATGTGATTTAATGTCAATGATAAAAGTGTAGGGGTTTTTTTGAAAGGATGACATTTATGAGGAAAAAAGTAATATATAATCAACTCAGTTTGGCATGACTGTAATCTATAAAAAAGAATAAAAATTAGGGACTGACGTCTAAAAGATTTTCATATGTCCATTGCAGTATTTTCCAAATTGTTATTTTTATTTGTTTTAGAAATGGATTTGAATTTTTTTAAAAAAAGTAAGATAGAAAAAAAGTAAGATAGAAAATATTCATGCTTTCAGAATATTCACTGTGCTTATTTTCCTGACTGCAAGCACTTACTGTTAATGTGTATAGGCCTTGTGAACGGCCATTACGAAAACAAAATTATCGGAAACTACCATACCTTGTAATGAGTTGACTGTGAACTGCTAGGGAAATGTAACCCTAATCTGGGTTAGAATTTGGTACTTCTATGGAATGTCAATATCCCTGTGAGAAGTGTGACTGAAATACCTTCAGAGACACAGTCGGACTCTTCTGTAATTGAACATAATGTGGTAGTTAAGTTCAGAAACATTTCACTGAGTTTCCTTTTCTTATGTAGTATCTGTAGTTGGATTCTTCAGTCAGAATCTGTCATTCTTCATGCACAGACAAAAAACCTTCCCTCGCAAATAAGAGGATAAGAGAAAGAATCGTTTCACATATAAGCCTTAGAAAGACACCAAATTTCTATCATTATTGCTTATTGGTTTAGAGGTTATTTGTTTCTTCATGTCTTTGTTCTGCAAATTCATTGAGGAGATTTAGTTTATTCTGTGGTAGACATTATCTTGGGGATAACGCTCCCAAATATTTTCTCTGATAAGCTGGATGCGCTGAGAACATGGGAAATAAAAACAAGACTAGAGGGACATGTGATATGCCATAGAATATATCTGTAACCTTCTGCTGCTGCTTCAGAACGGTTGAGGCTTTCTGTCTATCATCTATCTTACCTGTCAATCCTGTGTGGATGTCTTCAGGAAAATTGTGTGTTGCTACATACTTTCTTTACCACGACCGAGTCCAACTCTCGACTTCTATTAACTATAATAGGAAGATAAACAGCTAGCAACCAAATAGATATCTGCTGGTAGATACCTAAAATCAGACTCCTTAATCAGTTAACTGAATCACATTCTTCTATTCATACCCTCTATTCCCAGTCTCTTTTGAGACTCGTAGGAGTATAATGACACAGCCTTAATAAGAAAAGGCTGTTAAGGAAATATAGAGGACAAAGTTATAGGCTTCAAGAGCAGGACAAGTTATCTGAAAGGAAAGCTTCTTAAGAGTGCCAACCCAATGACATTTATTCATCAAATAATGCTTAGCACATACCCACTTGCATTCTATATTTAGTTGGATGAGACGTGTGATATTGTTTTAATGTCATCCAGGTCTGTACCAGAGGCAAATGAGTACAAAGGTGAGATTAGGTTAGTAAATTGGGGATTTCTGCATTCAAACTTGAATAGAAAAAAATAGTGACAAAGGAGAGTGGGAACCTGGTCACTGGAATGGTGTGGTTTGAGGAAGAGAAAATAGACTCAGTACAGAGTGGGATATAACTGCAGCTTCTTGAGATAGATAATGCAGACACGAGCTATAATAATCAAAAAGCTAGTTTGCTTGTATTAAATCCTCTCCCATCAGTGATTCAGACTACAATATACAATATACAATATGTTCATACAACAAAGAGCTAGGGATATTTCCATATATAAAATGGAAATTATACAGCACTTTTCTCATTACATCTGGATTGCTTATTCTGAGCTTTCTTTTACTTCAAGGATAGCTGAATGTGAAGTCAGTTCATTTAAAGAATATCAGCCTCTACAAGTTTCATTTTTCTAGTGAAATGCTGTATGTTCTTGCTAATCTATGTCGCATAGTAACACACAAAGCAGTCTTGTCACTGATTAAGAGCAATTCAATATTTTCTAAAAATATATGAAAAATGCTTGCTAGTACAGAATGGATTGTTTCTGAATTCAGAGATCAATAGTAAATAGGAGATCCATCATCCAACACATTAGCAGACCTCTGCCTGCATTTTTTGAGAGGTTTATAATTTTAAAATTACTGTGTTGCATTTACTGTGCATTCAGAATAGATTGAATTAGGCCACAAGCCTGTAAGATAAGAATTAGACAAAAAATATTACTTATTCCCTTCCTTTTAGCAATTATCTTGTGACAGATTGTTTTCCTCTGATTAAAGTATCTACTAGTAAAACATATCTGCTCATAAAAGAAAGATGGTTAGTGTGATGGCAATTCGGTTGTTCTTGTAAGGATATGTGGAACGTTTATTACAATTAAATAAAATTACTTTTAAAGCTAAGAGTAAAGGTGTCAGTAGGATGTATGTATTCTGTCTACTAAGCTTAAAAGACATCAAGACTGTTTCAGTTTTAAAGTGTGAACAGCTCCTTACAAAGACTTCAGCCTTTATTTTCTTACATAGGCTATCAAGTTGTATACAAAAAATGTATGGGACCAAAATTAATTTTCAGTTTTACAGTAGAAGACTAAAATTTCATGCAAATCAAGAGGGATCTTCTGTGTCTCACTCTAACAGAAACCACATAACTTGGGTGACAAGATATTATTGTGAGCATATCACTTTAAAGATATTGCTCTGGTTTCTTGGGCGGGTTTCTTTTTGAACTTTTCATTCAGATTCCTGAGGGGACAGGAGAATCAGGCTCCTGCATAATAGCTGGCTTGGCTGGTAACAGATGATCAGTAAAAGTGCAAGTGTTCTCCTAGGCTTCCAGATTTGGAGTTCAACAAAAGCCTGGAATACCCAAATGCAGTAAATGACCAATCTCAGTGCTTAAGGAGAGCCAAATTGAATATAAGCTGTGCCAGGACACTTCACAGCTTGGAGACATAGTGAGGTTTCAATCACTTTTCCTGTAGGAACTATGAGACCGCTTTTCAGGAAGATGTGACAAGCAAAGTAGATAGGTCTATACTGTTAATTAGTTTGATGCTCTTTCATCCCTTCACAGCATCCCACAAAAAAAGGGTCCAAAAAACTCATTCTCTCTTTTGGTAGCACAGAAGTTACTAAAAAGCCCTAGATTTGTTATCTACACATTACTCTAACAAGTCTCAGAAAAGATTGCTTTCCATGAAGAGCCAGGATTTTGAAATGGAAGGTAGTGTAATAATCATAATTATCAGATTATAAAAAAGTGTTATCTATCTGTACAGAAGGATTTTTAAAAGTATTAATTAAAAGTAATAACACTGACCCTGAACTACATTTGCATCAAAACACTAAATTAAAATTTAGCGGTACATTATCAAAGAATAAAAAAAAAAATAATATCTGTTCAACTGTCTAGAATATGAATAAATATGTCTGGAATATGAATATTTGAAATGAAATACTATTCGTCTAATTCTGCAGGGAGTTCTGCACAAATACATAGAGAAAACATGGAGAATATTCCCTCCCCACTAATCTCCAAAACATTTACTCTTGTAAAATTATCTGAAAGAATTTGAATGGATATTATTTGGATTTCTGCATTTGAGTTCTGTTAGGAACATTTAATTAAACTAAAGAGCAAGTAAAAAAATCCACAAAAAAACACCTAGATTCCTTCATTCCCTCTTTTAAAAGTTGTAATATAAAATGTTAAAATTAACATAAATCTTTATAATAAATTATTCAAATATTATATAATATGTAAATATCTATATATGGATAGGATATTTATATATTTATAGATAGGATAGGATGGTGTAGAGAGAGTCTTCCCAGTGGTATTGAGTGAAGTTCAGTAACCACAAATAAGAATGCAACAAATTTTTCTTTAATCATAAGGAAATATCCTTTTAATGTGAAAATTGCTAAACATGGTAATACGTTGCTGAGAGTTGAGCAGTCTTCATCTGCAGAGATACTCAAGACCTCACTGGACACGACAAGTAGGCTTAGGCAATCTCCAGAGGTCCCTGACAACCTCAGCTATACTTTGATTCTGTCATGCTTTAGGGATGAAAAAAAAAATGAATAGTTGAGAAACTGAGATAAAGGTCTGTCAGAGTTCAAGCAGACTCAATAAAACCCATGATGAAAATGACTAAAAATTGGTGGGGAAAAAAGGCAGAGTGGGGAAGCAGTACAACTCTTTTAACATATTTTATACATGAAAAATGTATACATGTATACATATACATGTATACATACTCATAAGCATACACTTATACACAAAACACTCTGTTCTTCACACTGTCGATTGCGAGGCCTTTCAAGCAAGTTTGGAAGAACATCATTTGTCCCAAAACCTGTGACCTCATCAGGCCCAATAAAGTGCAGAATTACCTGTGTCTAGAGATTATTTTCAACATTCTAAAACGCACCAGGATGGTGTCCAGTGTTGTCCTCAGGGCAGATTTTGAGATAGTAAAGTCCCCTACAGGTATGAGGTGCTTTCTTTAGCTGTCTAAAGAAGCTTTCGGTACCCAAGATTCCCTCTTTGTCATCATGGGCAGATATGTACAAACACAATCATACTTACGCCACATTTCTAGTTATGTACCCTTTAGCTCTATTTAATGAACAAGAGTGACCACACAGACCTTTAGCTCTTTGCTATAAAGCCTTTTCCTTCTCCATCTCAGTCCAAAAATCTGTAACTTTTTGTTCTGTGTGAAAATTACTCACAAGCTAAGAAATCATGAAACTTGGTTTTCGCCATGTACATTAGGTACGTGTGACAAATGCTTGGATTTGCAGGTAAATACTCCAAAACAACACAAAATAGAAGAAGAAAAAATCGTGATGACACTAACTGTGTTAATTAAATTGTATGTGATTTCCAGGTTGTTGGATTTTGGTGCCCATCTAGTCAGTTGCTTTAACTCGAAATGAATATGGGCTGCTGATCTCTTTTTTTAGCATGGTGTTTTGTGGACAACCAGTACCTCTTGTTAATTAGGTGTTTGTGGCCAAATTCACCCTTTGCAGGAAAACCACTGTTTTTAAATCAGTTACAGCATTGTGATTCCAAACAAATTCGTACTGAGGAATGGCAGGAGGGGAAAAAAAAGAAACAAAATAAAAATCTAACCTTCCTCACTCAAGAAATTGGACTGGAAAAGTAAGACCAAATATTAATAACATTTGTGCCAACTATACTCTGGTATGCATCAGTCTATCAGTCCACTAGATATAAAACTACTTCCTATCAATTAGCTAATGTAATTCCTTTTGTATAAAACACAAATTTATTATGATGCAAAAATAAAATTGAGTGCATCATTGCATTGTCCTTGTTCTTGACTTTTATTTTGCAACTGGTACTGTACATCTCTCCTGGAGCATATATAGTCCCATCCACTGTGTGAGAAGTAGATACAGCAGCTCTTAGCAACAAAGCTATTTTAGTATTGTGTATGCTACAGAGAAATTTGATCCTATTTTCCTATCCTTTCTACTGCTCCTTTACTAGCTGTAACAAAATCATTAGTATGAGTTGAAAATTAAATTTCTTCCTTTTAGGAGGAAAGCTTAATTGAGGATTGGAGAACCTGGTTAAAGATAATTGTAGAGATGTTGTACAAAACATCACATAAGACCTCTGGAGATAGTAAACACTCAGCCTTCACATGTAAGATATAGTAAATATAATTAAAATGATTTCTGTCCTATAGTTAAATTATTTATCATGAACAGTTGTAATAATTATCCCTAGAGACTATTCCATTACTTCATAAATCTGGAAACAACAGCAAAAAATCTGCCTATAACATTGAAACAAAAACCCCAGATTGAAACTAAATTAATTACCTTCTCCTGTGAGGGATTATACTTTGCAGTGTGCCCAACCTTAAATTATATCAAATCAATATTGTCGCAACTTCTGCTAATACACTACATGACTCAAAGGAAGAATCAGTGTCAGAAGGTCACAGGAGAGTAAGCTCGTGCTAAGATCCTAAGATAACATGTTAAAATTAGCAAGGGCTCAACTCTGCAAGTTGCTGAAGAAGTAATGAGGGCTGAGTGTTTCAAGGTGCCCAAGAAGCTGATGAGATTTCATAGAACCATTTACATCCCTAAGAGTTTCAGAAATGGTCTTGAAGGAGTCAAGAAATAAAGGCAAATAACTACTCTGTTCTCAGATAGTTATACGCTATGATCAAATAGCTTTCCAGATTAAGATAGATAGGCAGGCAGACAGACAGACATAGATAAAATGCTATCTCAAGAATCAAGAGATCTGAAAAGATCAGAAGAAAAATATTACAAAACATGTCAAGTCTTTGGGCCTAACTGTCAAAACTATAATGAAAGCAATTATAAGTGGCATTGTCTTTAATTTTATGCTGCTGTTAATGTTGATAATAATTATTTGTACTTAGTTAATTAACATATTATATTAATATGAAAATATTTTGGTGAAAGAAGTTACTGTAGACATAATCATGATATACAAATGATGAATGAAATTTGTGGATGGTATTTTTATGCCTTAAATGTGTGTAAGCATCTTAAGTATTTTGAGAATAGCAAAACATGTCAATGGTGTGTATATATCATGTACTCCTGCAATAAATGCATTTCAAAATGCTTCCAAATAATGAATTCCAGAATTATAAAGTAGCAATTCCAGCCTCTTCTAAGAATCCCAATATGTCCAGTTAGACATATTTATGTAAGTGGCATTTTTCACTTTGTTGCTTCTGGCTACTTTTAAATCTTGTCTTGATCTTCCATTTTTGATTGCTATATGTTAATTTTGAAACTAAAATATGCTGCCAAGAAATCTTACAGCTGCGCAGTTGCTTACAACATCTGTGTTTTTATCACTTATTTGCACCTCTGTGGGCTCTTTCTTACACTGAAGTTTAGTTTTCTCCCAAGAAAGTGACCAGGACTTCATAACTTTTCTTGCACTATTCTGGCCCTCTTGGTGGGTAGTTTGGATCATGATGATTAACCAGAGGGATAAATTATAATGTTGATTTCTAGAACTCACTATAGGCTGTTTGATATAGAGGTTGATACTATATCAAATTACTGGGAGCTAGTCTCTAGGCATCTCATTATATATACACTCATTTACACTTATAGTCTGTTCACATATCAGATCTTCTTACTTCTGCTGATGAAACTGCTGATTTTCACCAGCTGTGAATCTGTTTTAATTAATTTTTTTTTTTTTTATTTTTCAAAGGCAATATGGCAAGGTTTTGGTACTGGAGGGCTGCAGGGTTGGCTTCTGTGAGAATCAGACATCAGAAACAGCTCCCAGGGAGAATCAGTTCCAGACAACTCCAAAATTGACCCAACACCAGCCACATCTGAGTACATGAGTGATGCTGGTGGTATCTATGTGATAACATATTTAAGAGAGCATAAAACCACTGTGCAACACCAGCTGAGAAGACTAAGAATACATGAGAAAAGCAGCTCTACAGACACCAAGGTCAGTGAAGGAGGAGGAAGAGATGCTTCAGCTGCTGGAGCAGAGATTCCCCTGCAGCCTATGGAGAAGACCATGGTGGTGCAGGTTGTCCATCTAGAGCCTACAGAGCACCACTCTGGAGCACGTTAGTCCTCACTGCAGTCTGGAGGTGCAGTCTGAAGCATCCACTGGCACAACAGATGGAAATGTGCTGAAAACAGCTGCAGCAGGCTCCTGGAGGGAACTGTGGCCAGTGAAGGGGGACCCACAAAGGAGTAGGTTTTCTGTCAGGAGCTATTACCCTGTGTGGAACACACATGAGAGCAATACATTCCTGCAGGTGTTTCCATTCCCATGGAAAGGACCTGCACTCAAGCAGTTCTTGAAGAAATGCAACCTATGGGGAGACTCATTTTGGAGGAGATCATCCCTCCTGTTGGAGGGACCCCACACTGTGACAGAGCAAGAGTCTGAGGAAGAAGGACCAGCAGAGATAAAGCACCATGAACTGACCTTAACTCTCATTCCCTCCCCACTCTCCTGCATGACTCACAGGGTAGGAAGTAGAGAAGTTGGGGATGGAGTTGATCATGGTGAGGAAGGAGGAGTGGAGAGAAGATTCTAGATTTGCCCTTACTTCTTATTATCTGATTCCATTTAATTAGAAATAAGTTCTATTAATTTTTCCAATTTGATTCTCTTTTGCCCATGATGGTAATTGCTGAGTGATTTCCCTGTTGTTATCTCAACCCACAAGTTTTTTTGTCTCATTTGCTCCGCTGGTCCTGGAGAGGTAATAACAGAGAGGCTGGTCATCTGAAGACTAGCCAAGATCAACTGTAGGAGCAGCTAGACAGACAACACCGGCCACTTGGATAGTAAAAGATGAAGAAGAAAATACTAAAGCAAAAATAATGTGAGACTGAGCTAGCCAGAGCTAAAATTAATGTGCGTGTGAAAAGAATCTCAAGGTCGAGCTGGAAAGCCACTTGAGGCACGATTATTCTTTGTGACTAAAGGCAGTCAAATGGGTGTGTGTGGTATGTGCTGAGAGAAGATCATCTGGCCTGGCTTGATAGCTTGGACCTGGAGAATCTGTATATAGATATGGGGTAATAAAGTCACGAGTTAGTTCTGCCCAGACAAAGTCTGTCTCCGCTTGAGTTCATTCACTGCAGCCAACCCAACACAAAGGAGTATATATATATATGTATATACACACTATATATATATATATATATATATATATATTCCACTTGCAGGTTTGAGGGGTTTTTTTAAGATTCGTGATTGCCAGAACACAGAGGAATGAGAACCATTCCTTACAGTAATAAGAAAAAGCTTTATTATTTATGGAGGCTTCTAAGAGAAGTCTCAAGATAAATCTGTCAGCCCAGGAAAGCCACTGTGATTCTGGAGGTTCTGGACTGTAGAAATGTACCTGAAAACTGAGCTTCTACATAACATCACTACATATGACACTATATTTAGAAAGTACACACTCACCTGCACAATATTATTTTATTTGTTCCTGACTCCTGGCCAGAGTCTGGACAACCTGAATTTTTCAGATGCCTCTCAGCTGTACATTTGTTCAATTCTCTGAGTTTAAGGAGAGAAACAAAATGTGGTGAGTCTTTTTATAGAAGGAAAAATGGAAAAGTTTTTTAAAGATTATACTAGATATTTAAGGTTAAGAAGACTTATACTTTGATCAATATAAACGATTAAACAAAGGTAAAGCCAAATATTAAACCTTTTTAGTGAAAAGAAGCACCAATTATCAAATCAGACTGGTTAGTACAATCATGAAGGATAAATGTTAAATACTGGGGAAAATAAAACAAAACAAAACAATGGACATTTCTGCATTAGGTTGCTTTAAAATTAAGAATGTATTATCAGTGGGATGAGACACAATGTCTGATAGAACATGTTTATCACACACAAACATAAAGTTTTACATCTTTTCTGTCATGTCAGATTATTTTATAAGGACGTGGAAGGCAGGATTTTCAAACATATCATGTTGACGTAATGCTTTGTCTCTGATTTTGGACAGCTAATGATATTATTTAGATGGATCTAGACTTACCTGAATGCAATAGGTTCTTGAAACTTGCTATTTGAAAACTCAAGCTCTCTTACTGGATTTCCTTTTTTTTTATATGGCTTGAATGGAAAAAATTATATTCTCAGCTACTGATTTTAATTTTATATATAATTTCCAGATGAGTAAGAGGATAACGATAGAGTTCAAAATGGTAATACTCATATCACAGTTAAGCCAGGAAATTACAAACTGCTTCTATTTGAGTGCTAATTCTTTACTTATTAGAAAACACTCTGGATAAGAAAGGTCAGGTAATGCCAGCCACTCATAAATAGATTCTGACATGTTCTAGCCTTACTGCTACCACCTCAAAAATGTTAAAAAGGAGAGAGTGACAACATGTAGCTCCTGCTATCTGTCGGTCCCACAAAGAAGTACTTGGCAGGAGATCTGAGAGACACTTAACTAAAAGCAGCTTTAAACTGACATTCTGTCCTTTGGATTTTGCAACTTCTCTTACATTTATCAGGCATAAAGAAGTTGTTCTAAGAAATCTTTCAAAGAGGTCAACGCAACAGCTGAGAACTATCAGAGTGGTGAAAAGGTTTTCCATTTTTCTAATTACATGTATAGCCTGCACCAGAGGAGACCTGTGGAGGATTAGTCCAATGCTGGGAAAATCTTTGAGATGGTGAAGAGGCTTTTAAGATATAATTTTTGTGCCCAGAATGTGCTCTGATCCATAGGACTCAAGTGGGTGTGACCCTGAACAAATCAGAGTCATATTGACAGAAACATAAATGTCTAAAATGTACTGGTCCAGAGATGAAGCTTGTGGGTCAGTGAAGAAGCACTTTTATTAACCCTCTCTTTGTGACCCAGCTTATGGAGAGAGAATGGTATAGAACTGTGTGATAATGCAGCACAGAAATTCAGTTCTACAGCATACATTTAGCTGTTACTCTTGATGACACAGGGATGTACAACACCTAATGAAAAGGAAGATGTAAGAATCTGATGAATGTTTAAGTGCATTCACAATTGAAACAAAGAAAAGAGGAATTTGCTATGTGTCTATAAATACACAATTTCTGCTTCCTTCATATCACTTTGCTGCAATTTTCTATTTGCTTTTTTTGTGGATTCAATCTGATGCTTCATTGTACTACAACTAGATCATTCCTACATAGTTTCAAGTCTCATTCAGGTCCAGGTGGACTGGATCATGTTGATAATTCTACTCACTGTTTACTATGTTTAAAGCGTCAAACTGAAGCAAGCAGATGTGTAGCACTTCGAAATAATAATTCCTTCAGCACATGACCTGTGATCTGCTAATGTGTCAAATAAAAAAATAGACACCTCTTAGAAAGCAAATAGAATTTTTACAGATGTGAGACTTGTCATCATGTCTTATAGTTTGATCTTAAGCTATCACTAAAAACAACTTAATGGACCTGTACAGAGCAAATGGAGAAATTCAAGTTTTATAAATAGCCCACAGCTTGCAAAATTATTTTCATTCCAATACGCAAAGTGAGTTGTCTATTAGTCATCTAATCAAGAATAAGATAAAAAAAGAGTTGCTTGAGCCACCAGAAAATGACAGACTGGGAAATTGAAAAGAAAACAATTATTAAGTTCTTCAACAGAATCTGATGATTTTAGGGTTAGGGGGATTTGTTAATACTTTTTCTGTTCATAGTTTCTCATCAATGACAAATTCTGATTAAAAAATGAAAACATGTTTTTTTTAAATTATGTTCATCATGTGGAAAATCACTTGCAAACACTCTCACACATGTATACAATATACATATATAACATAGTATAAATCCACAAGAAAAATTATTCCTTCAAAATCAAAAGAGAACATGAGCACACTTAATTGTTTTTGGACTATGGGTAAATATTTCTGTGCTGCACCTGATGGATCTTTAGCATAAAAACTGAGTACAAGGATTTGAATCAGAAAAGTCATGAAATTAGTTTTAGTTTTGATTTTTTAAATGAGAAGTGGAAAAATAATGTGATCCTCTGAATTGTATACCTTGGATACCATTTGCAAAAGCAAGGACTTCAGGAACACTTTTACAGTGCTTTTTTATTTGGGGATTTCAGTGAAGCTTAGGGCAAGGATCTAAAGCTACAGTACACAACAGCAGAGTTTCAAGAAAGGAACTTTACAGCTATGGTACTCAAAACACATTTGAGAGACTTTGTGTGTAATAATTTGGTGAGTCATTCTTATAGATATTTTCCAGTTGCTCAAACTAAGACAGAATCTTTTAGGGTACTTTCATATGCCACTCTAGTTTTTATGTAGCATATCAAGGCCAATATGACCTCTTTAACAGTCAAGCTAGTCAAGGAAGCTGGCAGATGTGCTTTATTTTTAAGTTTGTTTCAATTTTTTTTTGAGAATAAACTAATAAATCAATCTTTACAACACATGGAATTTCTTTCGAAGTTACCTTATATAATTTTGATATTATCTGTCATAAGTATAATGGTACACCTGGAAAAAAGGTAGGAAAACCCCCCCTCTATACCTAGAGAGTAGAAAAGGAATATTAATTCCTTAATCAAATCTCTCTCTATACAAGAGTTTATATCTTCCTAAGAGATAAGCATTAAATGTGTACACTAAGTTTTTAAAAGCACTACAAATTAGTATGCTTTTAAAATATAAATGCAAGTTTGAATAATGATAGACAGTATAACAACCTCCATTAGCTAGGAAAAGGAACATCAGGATTGATGGAGAGCGTTGGGGAACCACAACACAGTAGGAATATATTTTGCTGCCTTTACCATTGGATCAAATGTCTTGGGAACAGAAGCTAAAGACAGAAAGACAGATTAGACTTCAACCTTATGCCAGCATGTGACTGTTCTCTAATAACAGCTACTCTCTTTGTGCTTCAGTTAAAACTCATGACAACATGAGGTTATTCACTTCATAACCTTTCCTTCCTCTTTGCCCCTAGAAAGAAATGAAGTTCCAAAAAGTGTCTCAGGATATACCTTATTCTTGTGAAAACCAGAAGAGGAGCTTGATAATTGCTTTTCAAAATTGGACCTATATCTTGCCTTCTGAACTTATTTTTTGATTTTTGTATCGTAGGGCAGGACTGGGATATTCCATACGATTTGTCCCTAAAAACAGCAGTTGGGATACCAAGGGAGATGAGCAGAGAATGGAAGCAGGACTATTGTGAGAAATAACAGTGAAAAGGAGGCAGAGAGAATTTAGTGTGCTTGCAAGGAAGGCAAATGGTAAACTTGCAGGAAACCATTTGTGAGGAGAGACAAGAAGACAGATAAAGGAAGAGAGCTGTAAAAGAAAACAACAGGAATTGTGATAGTCTGAAAGTCATAGTGAATGTACAGAGAGAGAGAAGGAGACACAGAAAGACCTGTGGAACACACCTTGTCAGGGGACAGCAGAACCCTAATTTGAAATGCTGACACTGCCTCCCCATAAAGCCTTAACTTTTAAAACTAAGCAAGATGAAGATTAAGCTTTGAGCCTATCAACCCATCCCCTGTTCATTGCTTCCTCAGTGATTTTTGGAAAAAAACCTAAGTCTTGCTCTCAGGGCTTGTCATGCCTTGAAGATGCTCACTGTGATTTTACGGGAAGCTTTCTTCCTCCTCCCAGAGGACTTTGTAAATCAAACAGTCCACAAAGTTTCAATGAGGTGACAGGCACTAATAAAGACTTACAAAGAAGCAGAGAAAATTATCTTTGAAAGAACCCTTTTAGTTATTTTAAAAAATTTATTGTTTTCAGAACATAAACAATATCCATGGACTGCAAATTTTGTAGTCAGGCTGTTTCTTGCAGCCTTTTAGAACTTTTTTTAACCTTTTTGTTCTTGTTTTTTTTTGTTATAATTTCCAATTCTTTTATCTGCCTACCTTTAGATATGGACTCTCACCACTTCAAGCTTTTTTCATCTCATAGGCAAGTGATCTTCTCTTCTGCTCAGTGTATTTTTTTTTCCTTTTTAAGTTTAATTCTTTTACTTCTAATTACACTCTCTTGTATCATGCTAAATTATTCCTGTCCTCCCTTGGTGTTTACTGCCTCCAGATGTTTGTAGTTGTTTATTATACTCTCCTCTGTTCCCTAACCTAATTACTTCACTAAACTGTTTGTATTTATGTTTTTAATCTTTTCTAATAAATAAGTCTATTCATCCTTTTGATCATTTCCACAATCCTTCTTTGAAAAGCCTTTTTTTCAGAGCTTTTCATAACTTACAAAATGCTTTATTTATTTTTTCTTGTTAAAAATTAATTTAAAATTGATATTTGACTTCTTAACCATGTAAGTTACTGCCCTTTTATAATTCTTATCATTTATTTTAATAATTCCCTTTTTCTCATATAAATTTTCTCTTTATTTTCATACTTCTTTTTACATAATTTTTATCTTCTCTGCCTAACTATGAAAAACTTGCCTTTTCCTCCACTTTTATTTTACAGTCTTTTGCCACGGAGACATCTTCTGGATATAGACAGTGAGACAGGAACAGACACCCAATCCAACTATAAGTGATTTAGGATTCAGTGACAGAAATAATTTCTAACATGTGCATCCTCTGTGGGCACCTATTTACTTTGAGTTCTGTGCTCTCTCCCACTCGCATCACCTGCTTTTGTCTAGCACTGGCTTCAATGCTGACATTATTTGTGCAGTTTCGCTTTGTGCACACACATACTTCATCTCCCATACGGCACAGAGAGTGTATTTCCTTTTTTGCATTTCAACAATGTGTCAACTAGTTTTACAGCATCTGCTTACTGATGATATTCCAGTGTGGAACAGTTCGGACAAAATTAAGGTTTAGTTACAGAGATATTTTTGCAAAAGGCTTAACACATTTGCTGAAATGTAAATTAACTTGTACTCTAATTTTACTGATTGACAAAGCTATAACTAGTTGGTAAGACAAGGTATTGTAAAATTTAAAAAGCCTTTTGACAATTATAAAACTCTGACTGAACGTCATTGTTCCTAAATAGCAATTAAAAGTGCATCTGCCAGAGTGTCAAGAGACATGAGCAGGAATTAAGAGAGCAGAATAGCTCAGCTAACTGTTGTTGCTAAACAGACTTCCATTTCTGCCTGCCTCTGAGTGGGTGCAGTTGAAAAAAACTTGTCTGGAATAGAAAAACCTGACAACATTGCATTATATGGAAATGAATGTAGTGGGAGCCACGGGTTTGAGCTCAGGAATACATGTCATTGCAGCAGGGAGCTGCTGTCTCCACCAGAATGGGAACTGTGCTGCTTCCTTCAGTCAGACCACATCTCTTTCCTTTGAGCCTGCATTGACGCAGGTGCCTTCACTGAACACTCTGCTAATTTTTGACTGAGTAAACACCCTGTGTGTCACTCACCAGGTGTTTCTATGCAGTTCTCTTCCGTTCCCTTTTTCATGCGTGGGGAGGGGAGGGATGCAAAGTCGAAAATTTACTGGAGATGATAGGTGAAAGTTTCTACATTATTGTCAAAATATATAGACTCAACCACAATGAGATCTTTAATATACTAAATTAATAGTTTTTAATTACAAAATGGCAACGCATATATATATATAACATTTACAAAAGAAAAAAATCTGCTTTAAAATAAGAGTTCTAGAGTTTTATCAAAGAAAGTGTTTTGAAAAGCTTAAAATCCTTTTTAATTCATTAGTCTGTTATTCAAATGCGAATGATTTTTTTTCCTCTAAATTGCCAGTAGTCAACCAACATAACTAATAACTTATTTTAATCAGTTCTACTTTCCCTTCATTGCTGTCCTTTATTTCTTTTTACACACCAGATTAACAAAACACATACTTTAGAACATTGGTTTGTCCAATATAATAATACATTCAATTTTTAAAAGAGTTTATGCTTGGACTTTTTTTCTTACAACCTTTTCGTGCAGTTTTTGTTACATGTTTTTCTTACTAGCAGTGGGTAAGCACATTGTATGTCCCTCCTTCCTTCCTTCCTTCCTTCCTTCTCTCCTTCCCTTTCTCTCTCAATTTTTTATTCTTCCTGTTTTCTTGAATCTATCTATCTTTTGGATATTTATGACAACTTGTTTCATAGTTCTTTTATGTATACTCAAGGAAAACTGCTCTTTCTGTACCTGGCAAACCTTCCCCCTATTGCAAGTGAGAGTAGAAGATCATTCTCTGCATTCCAACATGAAATAATTAATGCAGTTAGAACTGAAATTAAATATTGTTCCAACAACATGCAGCGTAATACGAAGCCTCAAAATTGAATGTACTCAGGTTCAGGATGAACACTGAGTTCTGGCCAAATATGTCTTCACACAGTGATGTCTAAGATCAGGCACTTTTTTAGCAAACCTGTCATCTTATTGTACTTAAAGCCAGATGAAAAGTTCCATTCTAGTGTTAACTTTCCTCTCCTATATCTACCTTATTGTCTTTAAGTTGCCTGACAAACTTGGACAAATATTTCTAAAGTGTACAAGTTAACAAATGCTTAGAAAGGAAATAGAATATGTTATTTTACATTATTTTTGAAGACATAGATTCAATTTATACACAAATATTGTAGCTGCAAGCATTTTTACTCAGTGCAGGTGTGGGCCTTCCCTGTGAGGGAAGATTGGGAAGAGGAGCCTTCAGGGTATTTGAGCAACTGTCAAACTGTGTCTATCTGTCAGAATGGCTTTTATGTAAATAACACATTATTAGAAAAATTATTCTCAAGACTAGCTATATTTTATCCCTGTGATACTAGATGGATTACTGATTCTCTGTTCTGAGCTACTCACCTAATATTTCTGGAGAAACAGAGATGAGTCATTGAACTCACATTGAATAAAACCCATGTACTTTTAAAAGGTAGCCATATAACACTTAAGTTTTTGAGGTCACAAAAGCTTTTTTTTTTTTAAGGTCACTAAACACTTTGTGTTTACTTATTCTTTAACCCATAGAGAAATGTGTGCAGGTAATACAATTTAGCATTTATTGGTGCACTGACTGCTGTTTTTAATTGCTAAGAGAACATATAGAAATGCTTTCAGCATTGCTGAACTATACCAGACATGAACCACGGAAGAAACAGTCACTTAGAATGATGCTGTGAATTCTCTAGACATCTGCAACATTAAATTATATTTCCCAATTCAATTTTATTTTTGTTTTGCTTAATTGGGTTTTAGTCTTATATGATTTGCATATCTATTTTCTCAAACTATGTCTTTAAAAGAATGAAAACATTTTGAAACCTCAACTTTCAGAGTGAAAAATGCACAATTCTGTTGTTTGAAGAAAAAAATTCTGATGAAAAATCATCTGAAATACTGAAGTATGGTTTAAACATACCACATGGTAGTTATTTCTAACACATGAAACCAGTATCCATGGTTATGTGAGTAAAAAGATCCCTATTTGATCCCCTGTCTCAAATGTTTGTACAATCCATCGGGTCTAGGACAATCAGTCAAAATCTTTCAGCTAAGAGGTAATGATGTACAGAATTTCTGAAGTCTCTTCACCAATTCCTTCTACTTTTTGAATAGACTCATTGAAAAAAATCCTGTTGTTAAATAAAGAAGACAGTTTTCACATGACTGACAGAAAAAACCCAAATCGGCAAAAAGCTACAAAGTTGAAAATCTTTTTTATGCTAGAGGAATTGTTGTTTCAGGAATTAAAATTTCTTTTACAGGTAAACATGGTTCTTGAAGACTCTGTAGAGGTTACAGTAATTACAAGAAAATGAGCTGTATATTGAGAAGATATGCAGAAGAGGACGAAAGCCATCAATTTTGCAGTGCATGTCTGTAACTATCTTTTTAGACTTTTCTAGTGGTAGAACATCATTCTCTGCTTTATGTCCTGTGAGCGTGCACGCTGTATTTGCTGAAGGACACTCCATTACTGCACTCCTTTTGTGCAGTATGAATTGCCCAGAGGAGGTTGCTTCTTTTTGACGCAGAAAGAATTTGTATCACATCTTCTCCCTCTCTCTATTTAATTAGTAGCAGCCAGAGAAAATCAGATGGTCCTACCTGTGACTATTCACGTGGTCAGTGAGCACAAGGAATTCTATTACCTTGATGAACTTCTGAATGAACTATGAATCCTGTTATGTAATCAAAACTGCAATTTCTGGTCACAAGAATGTCAATCATCTACTGAAGTTTCAGAATAAACAGCAGAGATCCTTGAGCTTCATCCAGGTGCAAGAGATAATGTGTGAAACCTTGTCACAGCTGCTGAACAAGAACAAAAATTTCACAACATCATAGCTAGATATGTATTGGGTTTACGTGGCAAGGTTTTGGTAGTGGGGTGGGGTGCATAGTTGGCTTCTGTGAGAAGACATCAAAGGCTTTCCCCATGTCAGACAGAGTCAGTTCCAGCCAGCTCCAAAATGGACCCACCACGAGTCACAGCTGAGCCCATCAGGGATGCTGGTGGCACCTCTGGGATAACATATTTAGGAAAGGGCGTAAAACACCGCAGTGGTGCTGTAAAGGAGTGGAGTGAGGAAAATGTGAAACATTCCAGATCAGAAGTGGGAGGAGATGCTCCAGGCATCAGAGCAGACTATGGAGAAGACCGTGGTGCTGCAAGTTGTCTCCCTGTATCCCATGCAGGGCCCCACTAATAGTGAAAACAGAGGATGGACTAAGGGATTATCACCTTCTCAGGAAGTACAACTATAGAAAGAGGCTAAATTTCTCTCAGTCAAAACTTAAGCAAGATCTCTAGATATTCTTTGAACTGCTGGTACATCACTCTGCCAAGAAAATCAATGATCACCAAGCTCTTCTCCTCTTCTTTGACAAGACAGATCAATGGAGATGGACTTTCTGGAAGAAAGTGCATTTCAAAAATGTGAACAAGTGACTGCCATCCTATTCCACTCAACTGCTATGACAAACAGACATTGTTATCTGTAGTTTGTGGTATTCCAGTCTATGGCATTGGAATCGATCTCTGCTAGATATAACCAGATGAGAATTAAGTGCTTATCATTTACTATTCAAGAACATTGACATCAAGTGAATGAACCTGTGCATAAGACAAGTGCTTGCTGTTGAAATTCAAAATGATGTCTATAGTTATAAGGTGGAGATTCACACAGATTGCACGTGTGTTCTAGAAAAAGAGAAGCTGACACTTCTAGTCACATCCTGATGACTGCAGAGATGATTCTTTTGGTTGCACAGCTGTTTGCAAGCCAGCAAAAGTGGCATGATGAGCTGTCTGCTGATGCAAATATGTGTACCTCCATCTGATATGCTGATACTGGAATCTTTTTCTGACTGGCTTCTTCAGGTCAGAAGTTATTGTCAGTGATCCAATAGAGGCACAGTTCAGGTTGAAGAGATGACCAGAAGAGAAACTGGTTGCCAGAGCAATTTCTTTTCATTCTTCAGTCATGAGCAGACTATGTCAAAAGATTCTTCTTGTAAAGAAATAATATTATTCTTCCTGATTGAGTAGTCTAGACCCACTTGCAACTTTTCTGAAGTATATCAGAGCTTTGTTCCCATGAAAGCAATTCCACTTGTAGTGCTGTAATGCAGGGAATATGACTTTTTGCCATAGTAAAGGGCCTAGTAAAGGGCCACAAGCTCGGCTCTGAGCTGAGTTCCAGTCTCAGAGCTGGCCTGGTTTCAGCTCCTGCCTTTGAGGCAAGTGCCTGTTGCCTCCCCTGCCTAAGGCTGAGCTGTGCCAGTGTTTCCACGGAAAGGGTCTGGCAAACCCAGGGGGATTCTTGTCCAAATAACAAGAAGCCCAGGGGGAGATTCGAGACTGGGGAAGCTGTGGAGTGGGCATGATCACACTCAGTTGGAACCAGAAAGAATTCGGAACTTAGAGCAAAACAGACATAAAAATAAACTCAAACATGCTGAGGAGAAAGGAATCCTATAATAAAGGCTTTGGGACCCTAACGGCAACAACTTACCACTGCTGACAGGACAACTGGCATAGCTGACTGTAGATAAAGAAGTGTATTGGGAGAGTACTGGTACTAGTAAAAATGAGGAGAGACCTCATCACAATCTACAACTTCCTTGTGAGGGGAAGAAGAGGGGAAGACATCGATCTCTTCTCTGTGGTGACCAGTGACAGGACCCAAGGGAATGGCCTGAAGTTTTGTCAGGGAAAGTTTATGCTGCATATTAGGAAAAGGTTTTTCACCCAGAAGGTGGTTAGGCAGTGGAACAGTCTCCCCAGGGAAGTGGTCCCAGCACCAAGCCTGACAGAGGTCAAGAAGCATTTGGACAATACTCTTAGGCACATGGTATGACTACGGGGACTGGTCCTGTGCAGGCCAGGATTTGGACTCGATGATCATTGTGATCCAATTTGCTGTATTCTGTGATTCTGTGATTAGAGAAGGAAACAGCTAGTTAAGGATGGAAACTGAAGAGAAAGAACCGTGCCAAATGTCAGAATGCCTGCTCAGTAAAGGACCAGGAACTGACTTCTGACTATAAATCACAAGGTATGCAACAGTCTGTCAAAAAAATCTGGAGAACACAATCTTTGGGATCTCAAGATAGACTTTATCTAGTATAATCATAAAAACACCCTAAATATTCCTTGCCTCATTCAGGCTTTGATCTTTGATATTTAGCAGCAACTGAAGGAAAATACTAAGATTAAATAAAAAAAAAATCATTCATGTATCAAGTATCAGTTTACAGAATTTTCCTATTTTATATTATGACTGTCTGGGATTTTCTTATGACGTTAATAATTTATTAACTCCACATAAGATTCAGAGATGTCACCACAACACATGAAATGCAATTAAACTTTAACATTTACCACTTTGATCACGTAAGGTCAGAGACAAGACTTGCTTCTATTAATATTTTACAAAGTGAACCTTTTGCCTTGATTTCTGAATAAGAGGGAGAAATTCAAAGGACATGATATGTCAACAGTGTCAGAGAAAATTTTTAAAAATAATACACAAGTGAATCACTTGACCCTGAGTGGCTTTTGTGTGACTCATGTCATCAAGTTGTTGTGACAACTGTGCTAGCAACATTTTTTTTCTGTAAATACTGACAACTAAAAATGATTTGAGATATACTTTTGTTTTGAGTCTCTCTGTCTTTGTTTTGCACTGAAATTGATTTATTTACTCTTGCAGCAATAAAATAAATATTTCTATTTTAAAATATATAGAACATAATTTAATAATCCAGAAACATACATAAATAATTATTGGTAAATGAAATAAAGTAAACTTTTAAAGTATTCTGTTGAAGCATTGAATACATATAGAAGAATTTAAGTCTCTCTCTTGTGTAGAATTCTTCTGAAATTTAGATAAAAACTAATAACAAGTACTTCACTGGCAATTAGGAGTAGCCCAAATGTGGTAAGTTAAAATTATACCATTAATAGCTAAATTTCTTTTTATTTTCTATAACTTCAGCAGCCATTTTTCTTCATCAGAATAAAAAAATGTGTTTAAAAAGTTGAAATTGCATCAGTACACTGTTATCCAGCAGCAGAGAATTCACTTCCAAACTGCTGTCTCCATCTTTTAAAGCTTGCTCAAAAAAGCAGACTGGACAGAGTGAATGTAGGTATGTGGGTGCTCCTTTATATTTGTGCTGTTTTCTTGCCGAAACAGAAAATGTTTTTACAATATTCCATACTGAATATCATTTAACTTCTGTGAAAATACAGCCACACTAGTGTATAGTAAATCACAATCATTCATAGTAATCTCAAGCATCTACGGTGGAAAATCTCTTGAGGGTATTGCTTGTGAAGTCAGCATTGTTTGGGTTATTAAAGCAAAACCAAAACACGGCCTAAGCAAAATGCTTGCTACACGTTTTCCCAAATACAGTGGTAGATAATGGACACTTGTTTCCTTATGATGAAATTCTCTAGCACTTACTAAGAAAATTGGTTTTGATAGTTTTTTCACTTTATATATTTGGCAGATTTCATAATCCCTGTGTATTTACATCATACATTCATTGAGCAGAGTGATTTATTTATTTTATTTTATTTTATTTTATTTTATTTTATTTTATTTATTTATTTATTTATTTCCAGACAATTATTCTAAGCAATCCCCCTTCTCTCTTATATTGTTTCTCTGTTTTTAAGTATTAATATCCTCTGTTCTAGAGAGTCTTTGAAAGAAAAAGCAGTTGGGAATTTCCTGGAATTCCAAACACTAAATTTATTCTTTTTATAAGACAGCTCTTTTCTGGACAGCTAACTTGTGACCAGCTCTTCAAATAGCAATAATATAATATTTAAAGTTATGTGTGTCATCTCTAACACTTTGTACAAAAAACACTTTAGTTATTCATTAGCAAATACCTATATATCAGTAAAGATAATTAAAGAATATGGAGCTAGTTGATGACATTTAGTAGTGTCACAAAAGCAATTTTTCTTTGCCACTTATTCTTCCTTGGTCACTCATGTGTAGATGATAGATATTAGAAACAAACAAACAAAACTGGTCAGTCAAGGTCAGTTTTGAGAGATATTTTTGAATTTACAAATGTTGCTTAATTATCTTATTAAAACAAACAAACAAGTGTGCATTAACAAACACAGATTAAATACCATCTTCCACCATCATACTTAAGCAATCTTTATTTATCTATTACCATACTTACCATAAATAGGCATATGCAGAGCCAGACGATGACCTAAACAGCAGTTCACTTTCTTTCTGAATTGCAAAGTTACCATCATGTTGCAGTTTCTTAACCTTCAGCTCAAATCTGCGTGATTGCCCACGAAACACTCCACAGATTGTAAAGGAAATTGTTCCAGTTCATTATAAGGCACTGTGCACATTTTGTACATTAGGAATTATGTACAATCTCTTTCAAGGAAATCAAAGGAACTAAGTGAAGCATAATGTTGGTGTTTTTTTGTATAAAGAGTATGCATCAAAGCCTTGTTATGCCAGTCACTGAAGTATTTCTAAGGATCACTTTCTTTGATATTGTTATCCAAGGAAGGATTCATTATGTTGCTTTTCTTAATAGGAGAGAAGAAGCTTAAAGCATAAAATTCAAATTTCTGGTCTATCTTCTGTTATAGAAAAATCTGATAATAGGATGGTAAACACAACTGCATTTTAGATTCAAGGTAGCACTACCAAATTAAATATATGTGTGATATAGTTTCAAAACATAAAGTGAACTGAGAATCATTATTAACAGATACCCCATCTTTAGTAGTCTCATTATGGACACCTTTATCTCTGTTAATAGAGTGAGGATTTACAGTTTTTGTAATCCTATTTAGTCTATTTAAAGTTAATGGTTATAGAACTGCAGTGAACTAAATCCATAGTGGGATTTCAGCGCTACTGAAGACATCATCCTCCTAAGGAACACAAGGCATCCAGTAAATCAAGTGTTGATTATTAGGTTCTGCACAATTGAAAACATTACCAAAGAACATTCATTGTGCACAGGTTATTCAAGACTGCCCATATGGAAGTCTTTGGCTCTGTCACAGAGACAGTTGGATACATATGTTTTCTCAAATATCTTAGAGAACATTTTCATAGAATCATAGAATCAGCCATGTTGGAAAGGATCTCTGAGATTATCAAGTCCAACCCTTGATCCAACAGTGCCATGGTTACTAGACCATGGCACTTAGTGCCACATCCAGTCTCATCTTAGAAACCTCTAGGGATGGTGAATCCACCACCTCCCTGGGCAGCCCATTCCAATGCCTGATTAAACCTCCTCTGGCAGAGCTTAAGACCATGCCCTCTTTCTTACTGCTATCTTCCTGGGAGAAGAGATCAACATCCACCTGAATACTACCTCCTTTCAGGTAGTTGTAGAGAGTGATGAGGTCTCTCTGAGCCTCCTCTTCTCCAGACTAAACAATCCCAGTTCCCTCAGCCTCTCTTCACAGGACTTAGGCTCAAGTCCCTTCACCAGCCTGGTTGCTCTTCTCTGGACCCACTCCAGCACCTCAATATCCTTTCTGAACTGAGGGGCCCAGAACTGGACACAGAACTCCAGGTGTGGCCTCACCAGCGCTGAGTACAGGGGAAGGATCATTTCCCTCATCCTGCTGGCCGTGCTGTTCCTGATACAGGCCAGGATGCCATTGGCCTTCTTGGCCACCTGGGCACACTGCTGGCTCATGTTTTGTCCTGAACTTGCATCCTCAGGTCAGGCTCATCTTCCTCATAACAGAGAAATGAGAGAGATTTTGTTATAGCCAGTCAAACAATAAAGTGGGTGTTTTATCAGTGTTGACACTGTCAAAGAAATGTTACATCCACTGCAGGCAATATCCCAGTGTCAATGCACCTCCTTAGAACTGAAGAACATTCTTTTTCAAGACAGGGAATTTTTGTACAGACAGCAGAATTTTAAATAGATAACTGTTCATTTCTCCAAGAGTTACTGACTAATTAGTAACTCTGAGCCCTGAAGAAATGAGCCCTACTCTTGGTTGGGAAGACAGCTTTGTATTGGGGAGAACCTGACTATTGTCACATACACACTGTAACTGGGCTGGTTTTTAAATTCTACTTAGGTTTAGACACGAGTTGGCCTACCTTAAGTTTATCTGTCAGATGAACAGGGATCCACTGTTTGGTGCCTATGAAAGTGAGTGAATGTTCAGACATAGCTCTAAATTCCAGGTATGTATACATCTCAGTTTAATGACACGCAAGTTTTCTGCTGAGGATGAGTTATGAGGAAGACCCAAACTCCTCCCTCTAAGTAATTGTAAATCCAAAATTAAGAGGCTGCAATTGAGAAAAACATGGAAAAAAGGAAAAAATAACAGTCCTTTTTTAAAAGATACATGTGTATTGGCAGAACAAAGAAAGAACACAAAACAACCAAACAATAATCTTATAGCCAAAAAAACCCCTTTCAAAACAAATAAACAAACAAAAAAACCCCGCAGTAAACAGTTCAATTTGTGCCCTTTGGTGCAATTCTAACCACAGTCAGTAAGGGGCTCTGTTGGATCACTGAAGATGCAGAGCCTGCAGTGTTCTGTGCCAGCCAGCAGGGGGCGCTCTTGGATAACTGGTGGTTGCCACGTGGGGGACCCCCAGGTATACTGGAGAAACCGAAAATGGAGGTCTTCCCTCCCCCTCACCGGGAAAGGGGGAGAAAGGACAGTAAAAAAAAAAAAAAAGATTCTTCCCAATGGGAACTCACTGTCTGGGTCTGAAGCACGTGGCATGGCTTCTCCTCTCCCTCCACGTGCAAAGGAACTGCCTCCAAAAAATAAACAGGAACAGAGGAGGGGATATCTCCTGAAGAGTTCCTCACCGAAGGAAATCCAAGCAAATGCCCTGCTGGGTAGAAAAAAAAACAGGTTGCAGATGAAAACTGGGGCCAGGAGAGGGAGAAAGAAAGAAAAAAACCCAAAACCTGCCTGGCAGCCAGGCCAAGAGCAAAGCCACCTCGAAAAGCCTGCCACCAGGACCCTGTTCCCGCTGAGGCAACAATGAAATCACTATTGTTTCCCAGGAGAGGAGGAGAAAATAAAAAAAAAAAAAGGAATTATTTCCCCCCCCCATCACAGGCAAGATCTTGAGAGCCATCGACTTGGAATGTGGTTTAATCAGCCACTTCTTTTGTGTTAGTCTGTTGCCCAAGCCACAGCCAACCTGCCCATTCAACATTCCCTTCACACAGTGGGCAGGTGGGAGGGAAAATTCCTGCTTAGTTTCCAAGAACAAGCAAAACCATGACAGTATATAACAGGCATAGAGTACACACACATAAAATGACAAGGTTCTATCTCAATCCCATGGCTTATTCAATCATTTGTATGACAATTTATATGTGATAACATATTTTGAACAACAAGCAGTTCTGGAAGACTTCTTACCTTCAAAGTGCCTTTCAAATTTTAAGTCTTATTTTATGGACTTTGATATTTAATGGTGCACCCATACAATAGAAAATCATTACTATTTATTAACTCAATTAACAATTATAATTTTGACACTAGAATGAAGAATAACTACAGAAATATCAACATAAAAGGTCTCTGGAAAGGAAAGAAGGGAATAGTCTCACTTCAGGGTTGTCCAGTTTGGTGACAAGTTGTCCTGAGGATGGAGGATTTCCAAATTGTTCTTCAAGTGAAAAAGAGATCATCATGTCTAGAAGTTAAATTCATCTAGCATGTAGCAAGATGCTAATTCTGCACTTGGAGACTGCAAAGATAACAATGAATTAAGCAAAACTTCATAAAGCTTTTATTTTGAGGGTCAAACTCAAATAAAAGACTACTAATATCAGCAGGTGATGTTTTTCCCCCAAAGCATATTAAAGTTTCCAGCAGAACTTCTCACTTTGGGATAACCCAGATATCAGTCAGAAACATCCACAAACTGATATCACCTATTGATTCTCCAGAGCATTAAGAAAATATTTCTTAATCTTAAGTCAAGAAATGGCTCCCCTCCTGCTTATTTTTGAAGAATATTGCTCTACTGTGTGAGAATCACAATGGAAAGTGAATGAAATACTTTTGGCAAATATATACTCATTTAACTTTTTTTCTTTCAGAAGGTATACAAATTAAAACATTTAAAATCAATTACATGGATATTTTAAAAGTAAAACAATTTTTAAAAAGTTGGTTTGCATTCAAAGTATTTATCAATTTTATTTTTAAATATTAAAACCTTATAACTATGCCAAATATTTTGCTTATATTCAGTTTGATTAACAATTTATGACTGATTATTGCACTAAAATAAAAGGAGAAGGAAAAAAAAAAAAACACAAACAAACTCGAAAACATGATTTTACTCTGAATGGGGACATTTTTACCCAGTACTGCTAATATGCTATAGTTTACCTAATTCAAATGGCCATTAAATCAACAAAGTCCTACTTATGATCTAAATTCCATGCTGACCTGCTACAGTAGGGGCTACACTGAGGTGTCCTAATACCTCAAATCATTGTTTAAACCCACCCATAATTTTTAAGGCTGCTATCTTAAGATTCAAGACTTCCTAAGATTGCCAAGAGTCACAATTTTTGGTACTCAAAGAAAATAACAACTTTATTTCTTTATAGCCTTGTCTTTCTATTTGTCAGTTCAAGGTTGTTTATAGTGTATTTTCTCTTTTCAGCAAAATTTCAAGAAAAATGATCTGAAGAGATAATCCAAATGTACACTCCACAGAAAGGCAGGAGAAAAGAAACCCAAACAATAAAAAATGTCACAACAACCCAAACCCAAACCCCTTTGCAAACATTACCAAGATTGGTTCAAATACTTCTGCTCCTCTGGGAAAGAGAAAAATAGATTTAATTTAGAGCCCAGAGTTATAAATATTCATTATGCTTCCTTTCCTATCTGGAAATGCATCAATTAATTAATTAACTATTCACAGAAGTACTTCTTTTTCCCCTCACTTTCCACTCAAATTCTTTCCATATTTGAATTCTTCCTCGTGCTACATTTAAAATACTTTTTGCCTCTGCACTAAATGGGAATATGCATTTATATTAATGAAGAAATTATTAGTAAACAAATATGATCACAGTTATGGTCTGTGTAAGAAGGAAAAAGAAGGGGAGGAGAAAGAGAACTGTGAATTAATATATAGTCATGACTAAAATATGCTTAACTGTCATATCCAAATGGTATGAGGCCCTACAAGAGATATGTAAATACTCTGCCTTCTTGCAAAGTATTCAATAGATGGTTAAACAGATGGAATTATTGCACTGAAGAAGAAAGGCAATAATGTACTTGTCAATAATATATGATGTACTTGTCAATAATATATTCCTGTGTATAGCTTCATCAAGAAGTGATCAATTAAAGGTGTTAAAATTTTGGGTTATTACAAGATCCACAGATTTGAATGTAGATTCTCTTAAAAATCAATTTCATGTCAGTTTTTTTTCTGTGATTTTAACAAAAATGAAATTCTAGTTGATATGAAAAAACAAACAGGATATGTTTACATGTGTTACAATATGTTACACCTTTTTTATCAGTGGGAAGGAAACAGATGGAAAAGGTTCCAAAATGTTTAGGACATTATTTTCTTCATGCATAAAATCAATTGTGAATTATAGTGAAAGGCTTGGACTTCCAGAGTGATTCAAGTGGAAGTATTTCCAGATATAGTTGTAATTTTTTTTATATCTTCTACTTTAATCAGATTTTCTTCAAAAGGAAATGGTAGTATTCCAACCCTGCCAATACTCATGAAACCAATAAAATCAACCAAATAAAAAGAACTCATCTTTAGTTTTAAGTCCTGAAGACCAAAATATACAATATGTAAAATATGAAATATCCACAACTAAGGATAGGAAGAACAATGTGGGTGCTTTACATTTAGCAAAAGTCATTTTACAGTTTTGCTGAAGTGATTGCAATGAAAATTTCAGAAATTATGTCCTCTGTATTCCACTAAACTTGCCTCAAGGGATAAGACTTGTCTTAGAGTATGGGCAAACATTTGGTGATAATACTATTTCTCTAGAATTATTTGATATTTAAAAAGAGGGAAGAAAAGGACAGGATGTGAGCAACATAATTTAGAGCCATATAAAGATCTATTAAACAGTCAAGACAATTGATTAAGAACTCTGGGGATAAAAGGTCACAAAGGATTAATTTATTTAAACATATTTTTTTAATTTTAAATGAAGTGTCTAACATTCCTGTGGGACAGAATGAAATTTCAGTGTAAGACCTTTGGAATGGATAGATAACTGATTTTCCATTCTTTGAAGGAAGCTGGCTCTGGTTTTGCGTTGGATTTTTTTTTTTATTCAATTGAATCCATAATAACACATTGCTCATGGTGTTTTATTAAGGTTCTTACTTTTCCTTTCATGCATATGAAGACATAATTCACATTGGCCTAAGTGTTTAATGGAAACAGATCTACTCAGTAGAGCTCTTAATTAGCATCTTTATCTAACCTAAAAGATTGTGCTCCTAATTATATAGAGTTGAACAGGATATTCAGTATACATATTGTAATATTAAAATATGAACCTATGAATCTCTTAAGCTGATTTTACTAATTATGTCCCCTGTTTATTAATACATAAGTTGATGCTAGGGGAGAGGGGAGGAGAAAAGACTAATTCAAACTTATTCTATCTTAACATTTATGAGGAGTGCCAGTGGCATGTACACTTACTAACTTCCAGAGCTCATGTTGATGAATACCAGAAGAGGTAAGTCTTTTTATTAATCTGATGCTGTGTAGACTATAACAAGGTACATAGAAGTTACAGACTCATTTGGCTTTCTACAATAATTAAGGTTTCTTTCTTTTTTTGTTTTAGTTTGGTTTGGTTTTCTTAACTCCTTGATTCAAAAATTGTTCTAGAATTTCCATTTGTCAATGGCCTCTATTTTCTCTTTCAATTGTAATTTTCCATGGAAATCAATGATGTCATTTAATGAAATGTAGAACTCCTACTTGGATGTTTTCTGGGCATTTGCAGAAGATTACATGCTTCTCAGTGTATTTCAGTGGGAGACTTATGAGGCATAAAGTTTTCCTTATTTTTCCCCATGATTCCCCATCACATCTCAGTAGATAGCACTGTGTGCACAATAGGTGAAATGTTAAGCCCCAAAGCATGTGATTTATTTGCAGTTGGTGATAAAGTAAATTATATTTATTTTTTTATACAGTAATGTTTATTTACATTTGCCTTGGTTTTGTGGTCTGTTTCTTATTTTCTTTTTCATTTGGTTTCCTATTCCTTCACTGTTCTCTTTTTCCAATTATTTGTATGCACTTTGGGTTTTTCAATTACCTCCATATTACCTATTTGGGGAACATAGTTTTAAATGTGTATTTTAACAGCACAATTTGGTTTGACAGGATGATTTGTTGTGCAGCAGCAAGCCATTCACCAGAGATCTGAAATCTTGAGCACAAACTCCCTAATCTAGCAAGCTTTAATTCGTAAGTTTACTGCTGTTCCTCCATTAAGGTAGTGATGAAATGTAAATCAGAAATTGTTCTGCAGAGCTTCTAAGATGTTAAAAAAATGCAGAACCGCTGAAATTCTACAGTACTGTGACATTTACAACATCACTGTATCAGAGTCATCATTTGATTTTAATTGGGAGCAGGTAGAGGAGACTAGGGGAGTATTTATGTGCATGTTAGATTGATGGAAAAAGAATGAGGAAGTGAGCAGTGTTCTCAGCCACCTCTGCTTGATTGCTAAATCACTTATTCACTCCCTGCTTTTTTAGATCTTGTATCATTTTCACAATGGTGCATTTTCAGTGAGAGGTAAGGAAACAAATGCCATCCCATCTTCACCAAGGGTTTATCGGTTAAAGCACACCACAAGAATTCAGTGCTCTGGGTCGAACACATCACTCTGGTTGCCAACATTTACAACCCAGCTTTGTCAGCATTTACATCCCTGAAAAGCTGTACCTAAAAGATCACAGGTCTCTTACTGGGAAGAGCTAGAAGTGTCAGCTTTACCTCAGGGCAAGAATCAGGCTTATGACACTTCGCATTTATTACAGGGGAGGGACCAAATAATGGCAACAAAGCTAGCATTTTACATGGTGGTCATGATGAACAAGTTGCTTATATTTTGTGTTTCTTATTCTGAAATTAAACTGTGAGTATAAAAGGAAATAAGCTTTCTGTGCAGGCAAGGGAAAATGGAAAAAATCTAAGTTCCTTTGGAAAACATAAATATGAAGCCTATATACTTCAGTCTAAGCTCAGAATTTTATCAGACATTCTGCAAATGCAGGGCCTACTCTTGATATTTATTCTATATGTCAGTGGAAGGCAGCATCCATTATATTACTGATAAAGGTTTATGAAAATAACTATTAGGTGTCTATTTACGTGGAAATTTTTCAATAAAAAGAATTATATATATATGAACCTAATAGATACTTAAAACTTATTCCATGTGGCAGATTCATAATTCTTTGAGTGGAGAGGTTAGACAGACAAGGACATAGCATGAAGTACTTCGGTGTTTGTCAGGTTTCCCCTTCTGCAGATATACTCACCCTTCTCTCTCTGGTCCTGTTTAGTTCCTTGCAACTGCTTTCACTGGCTCCAGTAAGCCACAACAATGTTTTTCATGTCCTCGGAAATATCTCATGGGCACCTTCAGATTCCCTGTCCATTCTTTTTTTTGTCATGAAAAAAATACTCTTTTTACTTGCCTCAGAAAAACATTTTGTTTCTTTAAACTTTTAAAGAAGCCTACACTTTAGCTGAGATATAGCAAATTTAAACGCAGGCCTTTTGTTTCATTGTAGTTTGACTAGTAAAATGCTTAGCCAGTATATTAGGCTCCTTTGATTCAGTTCTAAGCTAAGAAACCACCAAAATATTAGTATTGATTATTTTAAATTAACATAAATATTAATTAATTAATTGGGCAAATAAAAACTCCTTAGTAAACAAGATGATTAAAGGGAATTTATAATATAATAGTAAGAAAAAGACACAGTACATTTTGTGATGTCTAAATTTAAATACTTCAGAATAATTTTATGTCAGCATTTTAACAAGATTTCTTGGATTTCCTTGAAATAGATTTCTAACTCTGTTCAAGTACAAAAACATAGCTCCAAATTTTTACTTTTCTTGCATAAATTTCTTCTGTTCTTTATACCAGCAAAGCAGAAGAAACCTAAACTTTATTTAATAAGGTTTTCTCTTTTTTTTGGGGTGTGACTATGTACAAATACAGTTATCTAGAAGAAAAACATCATTTGTAGTTTTCTAAAATAAATGCATCTGCCAATAATGTCAATAAACACAGAAGTTAAAATGATATTATTCAAAATATTTTTTAAAGAAGAAAATAATACTTTTAATGACTAACTAACAAGTCTACAAAGAGTGGACCATTCCTTTGATTAAAAATTTAAAACCTTTGTCAAACAGCTTAGCTCATAACAGCCATTTAAATGAGGAATATACATCTTGCAAATTTTTTTTTTTTTTTTTCTGTGGCAGGAAATCATAACTCCAGTGACTGGAATCGCTTGTTCACCAGTTTTAAAGATTCTATTTCCTAAATCAAGCTTAGCATAAAATAACCTCATCTTATGTCAAACTCATAATTCAGTGATTACTTGTTCTATTTCAAGATTTAGATATTTTAAAATAGTCATTTATTGGCTCCATCTTTACTGTGACTTCAATTAAAAATGTTCTGTTTATAATTAATTTAACTAATTGTACTAATATGCTTGTTTAGGTGAATATTTGTTTAATTAGCCACTTTATCAAAGTAATAAAATACACAGAAATGATTTATTCTAGCAAGTTGCAAGCTGGGTCATGAAATCTGAGAGTTAAGCTAACTGCATGAAATACTTTTGCAAGGAATTTGAATCTTTTTCCAGAATAAAAAAATAGCACAGATTTAACCTCATCTCCCCCTTTTCCCCTCCTCCTATGCATATATACCTTGATAGCTAGACAGACTACAGTAATCTATGTCAAAACCTATGATCTTGAAAACTCAAACATCTATCTAAAGTTAGTGATATTTTATATTCTTACTCAAATATATATATATTAACCTTCATTTTAAACAATCCATAAATATCTGAAACCTTTTCTCCTGAATACAGCCATAGGTCCCTCAAACTTGAGATTATTGGGATATTCGTTGTTATATCAATGTCTCTGCATGAGTGGAATTCAGAAACCAACACGCTTGGCTGCAAGTTCCCTCAGGGGTTTGACCTAAGAGCATTTTTCAGAGCATCCCTAACACATAGTAATAAGTTTGGGCACTTCACACAACACTATGGTAGTTGCTGCTTTCTTTTCAAATGATGTTACTATTTTCAAACTCAGCAGCTTATTTTCATAATAGCGTAGTGTTTCGTGCACTTTTCCATGAGGTGGAAGACTTGATTTTATTATCACTTCAGTCTGCCAGGATTTGAACCCACGCCTGATGGTGTGGCACACAGAGTGTGCTGTAACCAACAAGTTGAAGACAAGGATAGAGATGAGAAAAGCAGGAAGGGATTAAAAGATATCCTTTTTTAAAAGTTATACTGCTCTGCTGAAGAAAAGCAAGTTCCTTGAACCAAGACAGAGGAAAAAATATAAGAATCAGCATCTTTCTTTTTTATGGTTGATAGGGAGTAAACTTTCATGGGACGTAACCTTCATATAAGGTCTAAGACTCAGAACTCAGTCCCTTATTTATTTAAGTTAACTTAGACAATGCATAAAGCTCTGAAGTAGCACTAAAGAAAATCCATACTCCTTAATTCCAACTATGGGCTCTAGTTTTAATTTCTCCAAAGACCCCTATCAGTGTAGAAATAAATATATTTCACTCTTTTTTTTTCCTGTGCAGTGACCTACAATATATACTGTAACTGAGAAATCACTTCATTTTGCTTGTTTGTTTGCAAACAACTCAAAATATTTTTCAGGTTATTTCTGATAGGGTTAGTGCTTGGTATCTTACGGATATTTCAAGAATAGCTCAAGGTGATTAAGCAGTAGCAGACATATTTTTGAACTAAAATTTGAAGCTTAAATTGCTCTCTCACTAGACTGCATTGCTGATTTAGAAGTCTGTATGCATAATATCATTCCCCACATTTACACCCCGATTACACTGACAATCCAAAACTCTGACAAGGACTCTCCATGCATTCTGCTGTTTTATATACTGCCAGTAGGTGATTTGAAATTTCTCAGCAGCATACGTTCCCAATGCAGGGTTCCCCAGTCAGTCTCCCTCCTTTGTTCCTTCCTACTATTTGTTCCTTTGTTAGCAAATGTGAGTGAAACTTGAATCTTTATAGAGTTTTTGGTTAATATTACCTCATATAAGCAAAGTTAGTAGTTTGTGTGTTTGAAAGCAAGATTCATAATTCAACAGTATGGTGACTGCAATATTAGCTGGAGGCATTTTCATCTTTTCATAAATGATATAAAGATGGGACTTTCAGGTGGTTGAATAAAATGAAACATATTATTATTAGATGAAACTGTGAAGCTGCTTGAAAAATATTAATTCTGTATATTAAAATGACTAGCAGTTAATGACATTTTATTTTTCCCCTGAAATGACAGGTGTTTAAAAGGAAATAGTACTATTTTTTGCCATAACACATTTTAAAAGTTCCAAAAATTAAATATTATCAGGACAAACAAATAAAAGCTTATTTTAAAATATTTTTCAAACAGTTTTAGGTTTGGGATTCTTTCTTTCTTTCTTTCATTCTTTTTTTGAATCAGGTGTCTGGCATAAGCCAAATAGAATTTTTCTCCTAAGCCACTTCTCACATGATATAATGCTTCCTGGAATGTTTTATGTTGGAAAAGACGTCTAAGGCCATTGAGTCTAACTGTTAACCCAGCAATACCAAATCCATTACTAAGCCATGTCTTTAAGTGCCAAATCTACATGTCTTCTAAATCCCTTCAGGGATGGTGACTCAACTACTTCCCTGGTCAGACTGTTCCAAAGCTTGACAACCCTTTCAGTGAAGACTTTTTTCCTAATAAACAATCTAAACCTCTCCTAGTACAACTTGAGGCCGTTTCCTCTTGTCTTGTCACTTATTACTTGGGAGAAGAGACCACCCCCCACTAGGCTACAATCTCCTTTCAGGTGGTTGTAGAGAACGATAAGGTCTCTCCTGAGCCTCCTTTCCTCCAGGGTAAACAACCTCAGCTCCCTTAGCTGCTCCTCACAGAACTTGTGCTCTGGATCCTTCGCCAGCTCCATCATCCTTCTCTGGATGCGCTCCAGGACCTCAATGTCTTTCTTGTACTGAGGAGCCCAAAAATGAACGCAGGACGTGAGGTGTGGCCACACCTGTGCCAAGTGCAGGGGAATGATCACTGCTCTGGTCCTGCAGGCTGTGCTAGTTCTAATACAAGCTGGATGCCACTGGCCTCCTTGGCCACCTGGCACACTGCTGGCTCATGTTATGCCAGCTGTCAAACCGACTCCTTTTCCTGTGAGCAGCTTTCCAGCCACTCTGCCCCGAGCCTACAGTGTTGAGTGGGGTTGTTGTGACCCAAGTGCTGAACTCAGCACTTGGCTTTATTGTATATAATATATTGGCCTTGGCCCATCGATCCAGGCTGTCAAGATCCCTTTTCATTCCTACCCTCCAGCAGATCAACACTCCCTCTCAACTTGATGTCATTTGCAAACTGACTGAGGCTGAGAAGGGCGAGCTGTTTCCTGCTGCACGCATGTCAGCACAGGCGTGGACAACTTGATACTTGATACTTGTTAAACGTAACATCATGTTTGAGGCAAAATAATATGAAACAGCAAATGAAAACACAGACTATGCCTTGTGTCTAGTAGTTAAGATTAATTCAGTGTATTAGAGTATGTTAAAAGGTCTGTGAAAGAGCTTTTGCCTGAGTGCTTTTGTTATAATTAATTCACTTGTTCCAGATCTTCAAACAAGACAAAAAATATTACAAAGTTATCATATTGCAGAGCAGGGAAGTATTATGAAAGCAATGAAAGCATCTCAACAATTTTAACACAAGCAGGTAAAAAAAATCTTTGTATTAGTTACAGATCCTTCCTGTAAATATATAACCAATAGATGAAAGTGTAACTAGTTATTCCAAGAATTAACTCTGTGCTCCAAATATGAAAGTATGTCATGAACAAAGTAAAAAAAAAAAAAGTCTTTATTTATTACCATAAAATCTGTAAATCTGAACCTTTTAGGATGTGTATATCATACCTTTATAAGAAACTGTTGCACAGTAACTCCTCAGAACACTAACAGTTGAGTCAGCTGCCACAGGGTGTTTACGTTTCCTTTTTATTTTATTCCAAATATTATAGAGAATTAGACAACTGTATTACAGGTATTTTTTAATCTTGACATTATGCACGAGAAAAGATTATTCCAAGAGACCTAATATATCATTTCCAGTAGACTGAATGAAGTCAGTTGTATTGGAGGCCTCTAATGTTACCAGCTAAAAGATGGTGTTCATGTACTCACATATCTGCATGGTAAACCAAGGGGTAATGCAGTAAAATTAAAATTTAACCAGTAAAAAGTCTCTAAAGAATACAGTTTCAGAATTGCTCTCCAGAAGCAGGTTTGATTTTGTTGTTTAATTAAATATGTGATCATATAAATGCTTATGATAACAGAAGGCAGGTTGAAGTAGAAGCTATGACCTTGGTCAAAGAAAGAATCCATGGTAAGAAATAATATACTAGTACTAGGTAAGTCTATAGTATCATAATGTAATAAGATTATGCTAACATGATGTTTTCTAATACCTGGTTATAACCATCACGTTAACAAATCTTACCACTCTATTGTACCATATTAAAATCGTACTATATAGTACTAAAAATGTCCACCTTGTTCTCTGCTGGAGACGTAAAATAAATTAAAAAAATCAATGCAAGAAAAAATCCACTTTATATTTCTTCAGCTTGATAAGAATAAATAGCAGGTAAAACACTATCACAACTTAAAGACTCTGCTTAAATCAATGCATGGATCTCTACAAAGAACTTTCCTTTGATTTTTTGTACTTTAAAGAAGAATCTGTGCTCTAAAGGTAGTGTTACATCAGCTGAACCTTAATTTGTGCATGGCTTTGACTGATATACTACATTGCTAAAACACATTGAGTGAATGAATTCTTTTAAAATAGTCTTAATGTCATTACTTTCTGTCAATAAAGGTTTTCTGCTCTGCAAACAAGTGAATCTCTGCTAATGCTAACCACTGCAAGGTAATGAGTGTCCTACAGTACACCCGGAGTCTCTGAGGAACATCACTATATTAATAAGATCTAAGATATTGGGTAGCAGTATCTTATTGTGGAGTACCTCACTCACCTAACTTTACTTGCCGTGAATGGACGATGATAAACAATGAATATATGGTTTCACATGAGATAAGTGGGTGAAAAATAATATCATGGCATCACAATTACACTTGCATTATGATTTCCATTTCAGAAGCTTATGCCACAGTGTAGGAGAAGCAAAAGTTGGACTTCTCCACAAGGAAAGAGAAACCAGAAGCTCAGAGTCATCACAGCATAGCCTGGAATCTGAAAACTTTATTCCCAGAGAAATCAATGAGACTTACATTTCTAACTGTTTATATGGAAGTATTACCTTGGAAATAAACTGCTTTATCAGAAAAATAAGTATTTAAATCTCTTGCATCTCAGGACCCAAGGCTGTAATCCTGGAACCCTGCTTACCTGCCCACTAGTCTCTAGTTGCCTCCTGGGGCAAACAAAGCGCAAAAGATCTTTTATCTGTCCCACCTCATCATCGTCAGAGCCCCAGAATGACAGCTATCACTTCACTGTAGGTTTTTTATGGAAGTAGAATCCCCCCCTTCCTCTACATTAATGGTTTTCCAGCTGTCACACAACTTACTTTTATGGCCCCCACATTCTTTTCTTTTTCTCAGTATCAGTGGGGATTGATAAGCAGCTGCTGCTACTCTGGAAAGAACCAATGAATATGTCTGGGCTTCAGTGACTGTCTATGTATTTTTTATACGAAAAAGATAATTCATTAAACTACATACTCAGGCTTTGAATGGGGTATTGGGACCTACAAACTTTCATTTATTGAGTGTTCTGCACAGAAGACTAGAGAATTATATTCACTTTCACTGCACAGGGGAAGAGTTTCAAATGGAGACATTATTTTCTTTTACCTCCCTAGCTTGCTACACAAAAACTGTTCAAAACTTTTTTCCTAAAGCATTTTCCCATGATGTGGCTCTTAAATCCTCCCTGGTGGATGAGGAAACGTAACACTCATCTCAGAAATCAGTGTTGGAGCACTTTAAATGCTCACCATATTCAATACACAGCAGTAACTGTCTCCTCCCCATGTGTTCTTTTGGTTTCAGTTCTGGTTTTAGGAGATCTTTGGTTGCTTTGTTTGTTAGTTTGGAGTTGTTTTTGCTTTTTTACAAATGGCAATTTCCAGTTATTTTAAAAAATCTGATTTGCAAGGGATTTCTAGTAAAGCATCATGTGGACTGCAGAATTTTTCCTGCCACGGATGATACACTTTTTACAAGAGACATTCTCTAAAGACTAACAGAAAAACAACCAACCAAACAAACAAGCAGGTAAAAGTACCTGCAGCATCTGTTGCTAACCTTGCTCACCCAAACATAAGAAAATTAAAACCCCTTACAATATTACTGAACTCTAAATACAATAATAATAAAAAATCAATCTTACACCAAATATTGATATATTCAATCCTCATCTCTGAAGTCTGGCAATATAATATGCAACAAAATGGTAGATTTAAAGAAATATTGAATAGTCATAATGTCAGAACATCAGAAACTTTATTTATAATTACACACTCAAATAATTTTCATAATATTCATAATTTCATAGTTTTCATAAATGTAATTGTAAGCTATATGCTAACAAATTATTTCAATCATGTCACCCTAAACTCTCAGAAATCCTCAGTACTATCATTACCTCCAACAGTGAATTACTTTCAATTCTCTGAAGTTCTCTCACAAAGGCCTATTCCCCTAGCACCACAGTTAACACACATGAATCTGAAATCTCTTTGAAGATCCATAATTTCAATAATATATTTGCTAAATTTTTGGTATGTACATTAGGGTCTAGACTTTGCCCATGAGCATTCTTCCAAAGTTTATATACCTGCAAGCAGAATTTGACCTTTTATTAAGCTTAACCCTCCGGTTCCTTTGTTCACATTTGAATTATTCTGTTTATTTAGAATTACCCCACTCATAATAAATTATAGGAATTATTTCTTTGAAAATTATAAAGTTTTCTATAACTCAGAGAAAATTCTTACAGCCATTACAATATCTGAGGAAAGAATTAATGTCTCAAATGGTTTCAGTTGTTATGTATGCATTAGATTTTACTCATACAAGTGTCATTTTTACTCCCACAGAATTTAACAACTTCAGTTATTTTTTTAATCTTTGAAAATGTTTCTGAAAATATAAACTTCATAAGTAGTATATTTTATTACTTGTAGTATTTAAAATAATCACTATTTTACAAGTTTGTTTTTTTAGTTCACCTGTTAAGATGTTACAACTGCCTAGAAAAACAGCGTTATAGAAACTCATATTTCTGTAGTAAAGTTTTGTAGCTTTGTAGGATTTGGGGAGAGGTGGGGGTAAAGCTTTTGGAATATGCATTTAGCAACTATACATTCGTGAGATGCACAGCCTCACAGTCTAATCCCTGGTTTCTTTTTGCATTACAAAGGTTGTTGCAAACCTGTAAATGAGTTCTGGGACAGAAATGCTTCAGGGAAGTTACACATCTCATTTACGGAGTAACCACCCTGTGTCTGTACCTGAGAGTGTAATTTTCAGAACGCATTGTCTGCATTACCTTTCTAAGGCACTTGTTTGTCCAAAACCAGATTCATTAGGCTTGGTTGAAAACCATAAGCAACAACAGGATGCAGAAAAACAACAGCAGCATAGTTCTGCAAAGTACCTTGCTTTCTTGCACTGTTTAACAAATCCTTTTTGGGGGCTGGCTCCGATTCTTAGTGTTGCTCAGGAGTTACAGTGTCTACATTTTAGGAAGAGATTTCTCCTCTGCATACATAAATTGTTTTAATATCCTAAGTCTGGAATAGAGCTGCACCATTGCTATAAGAAGATATCCCCAGCTTGTTTGATATTCACCACAATCTGGAAAGCCTACATCTTTTGGTTGAGCACAAGGAATAGAAGAACAAAGCCCTTGTATTAGCTGAAACCTCTACAGTTCTGTCAATGTCTAGAGTACGATAAGGATGGGGGAAACATCAACTTCTGTTAAGATTGTATTGGACCAGTAATAATTTTCAGGAAGTAGGTAAGGCATGATTTTTTTATCCTTCTAAAGTCAGGGCTAAATATGCTACTGAGAGTAATGGGACATAATTAAACAGCATAGCCATTAATTAATTTAACGAATCTCTGTTCATTTGAAAACATAAAATCCAAACTATAGGCATGAGTGACATTGATTTTTTTATTAAAATTACATTGACCCTTTTTAATCACTTGGAAACATATCTGACCATGAACATTTCTCAGAAGATTCATTACTACACTGTTTCTGACTTCCTTCCCAAAATTCTCATGGCAGCCAGAAGTTTATTTCAGCCTTGAGATATATTTGTTCTGCTCCTGTTGATATCTGTGCTTTTAGGCTTGCAATTCTAAATGTAATTGTCCAATTTACTCCTCTTTTGTGAAATTATCCATCTATAGGACTCTGAAGTACTTAAGTGCTGTATCCCACCATGAATGAACTTTATTGATATGTCAGACTTGGGCTGGCCCTGTGAAAAGGATTCCACAACCTCCTTTATCTGCCTGTTTATTGTGAAAGATTATTTGCTTTTTTCACAGCATTTAGTAGCATTGTGAGCCTCTTAATTTAAACACTACTTGAAATGACACTGACTGTCAACACAAATGCCAATTAATTTTATAATAGAAAAAATTATTTTGAAGAAGAAGTAGAAAAGCAGCAGACTGAGGATTTATGATTCAGGTCTGTGACATCCATGGCCATCATCCTAATAAGTTATCAGAGCTGCTGAAATATCAATTTGGCACATGGTTTCACATGATTGCTTGCATCCCTACTTAGGGCCTATTACTTAATTCTTCTGTCATTAGGAAATTAAATCAATGATTCTAGCCAGAACTGGAGATAGCCTGATATTTATATTTAAATTGACTATTAATTGTTGCTTCAGAGAGCTATTCTGAAGGACCTGAAGGACCTGAATTGGATAATGAAAAATGTGGTCATATTCACACAGAAAAGTGAAAGGGAGGAGCAAGATAAAAATACACCAAGAAAAACTTTTCATCATGCAACTGCATTGATTTTTTTGAGACAAAACCAAGAAAATAAAGAAAACCAAACCAAACCAAAACCTTGTACATGCTTAATTAACTGTAAAGAAAAACTTATAGATTTTTTATCATTCCTGTCTTTGCTGGAAGAATCTCTGCTTGGAAAACAGTGTCTGATCTCTAAACTATTAAACAGCTATTACCTGTATATCTCTCAGCAGGAGTACCATTAAATAAGAAAGCACATTTGTTTGGTCACATAACTCCCTGCTCCAGATAGGTAATTAGCCAGAAGATAAAAGGAAAAAATTACAAAGAAATGTGATCAGATATTTGCCAACATGTAATTTTAAGACTAGAAAAAGATAATTTTTCAAAACAACTTCAAATAAAATAAAGAAACCATTAAAAATCATGTTTGGCTATAGTATGAGAAAAAGGAAGGAGGAGAAACAAAAAATCTATAAATTGTCCCAAAATGGTTATGACCCAGTGTTTAAGAAATTGTTAATACTGTTTGGCTGGTTGAGAAAGTGACAGAATAAGAAAATTTGAAGAAACCTTTTTCCTGAAATGAATCCTATCACTACTGAAAATGGAAGGGTGGAAACTCTTACTATAGAAAAACAGGCAAGAAAGATTATATCAATCATACAAAGAACATCTTTAGTTGTTCTAAGGTGAAATTCACCCATAGAGAGTCACAGAATCTTCTGAGTTGGAAGGAACTCAGAGAGATCACCACGTGTAACTGTTGCGTGAATGGCCCAGACAGGCATGGTGCTGTTAGCACTGTGCTCTGACCAGCTGGACTAACCTCAGAGTCCTCCACCTGTGTATCATACATTGGTCTATTTTGTCTTTTTCCCACAAAGGACATTTTCTGCATCATTACAGAGTGCTACAAGAATGTGCTCAAATACACTAAATTCACACTAAATTGTTACTTCAAAAGATGAGCTATATTACTTCTAATGCATTTGATCTGTACAGATAATCTGTGTAGATGCCACGGCCGTTTGTACAAGATTTATAATAAGATTTAATGAAATCCCAGATGAATAATAGATTCCCACTGTTTCTAGGGATGTGTGTGTGGGTGGGGAAGTCAAGCAAAAGAAAACCTGGAGCTATGAAAGCTTATTTTCAAGCTAGCTCTGTGAAACCTTTCTTCACTTTAAGCATCTTTGTCCAAGCAGTTACTATGCCCAGATCTCACAGCTAAATATTATTTAGAGGAAATAGTGACATAATAAAACAGGGATCCTGTTTTCTAAATGAGATGCTGTAACTAAACCTTATTGATTTATCTGCAAAATCACTTACTTGCAGGGAAAAAACAAAGTATTATATTATTCTTCAGTCTGAAGATAGAACACTTTCCTTAAATACAGAACATGTGGATTCTCCCTCAAACTATATGTATCGAAAGAGCTATATATAAGAGGAGAGTACCTCCAGGCTTCTGTGTATCCCCAGGTATTCACACATCAGTAGCCAGGGATTTAAGGCAAACTCATCAGTGATGTGGCTCATTAGCAGTGTGACTGTGAACATGTTTGTGGGGGAAGTGGGGATGAATTTGTGGTTTCCATGTCTTACTTGAAAGCTACATTTTTGAAGCTTTCTTACAAATGAGACCTACCATTGTGAAAAGAGGCTGTGGTTTCAAGCCAAATTGAGCAATTTCTGTTGGAAAAACTCTGAATTTAGGCCGTTTCTCATTTATTTCTATGCTCTATGTGTTTATTTATATATTATTTTTGCTAAAATAACAGATATATTGGATAGAAGGAAGATACAACTTGTAGACCAGGGAGTTAGTATACAGGAAATGAAGTTGTTTCACATATCTCATTGGCTGAGTGTTTTTCCATGAAAGCCTTGACTGTTTTTGTAAGACTACTTTTAAAAATATTTTGTAATAGGGAAAAAAATGAATTAGTATTCAACCAGATTTATATACATACATATACATAGAGAGACAGAGACAGAGAGAGAGAGAGACCTTCTTTGGTGAGAAAACATAGAGAAAAATATTAAACATATTATTTATTAACATCACATGAGTATGGGCCTTGACACTGAGAGAAAAATTTGATCAGAAAGAGACATATGGAATTGCTACTACTGGTAAGGAAAAGAAGGAGGTGTCAGACTTTGTGGGATGTCAGATAGTAATCTGTAGTGTTCCCAGTCATCCCAGTGATCTCTTATTTAAAATTTTTAAAACTGATGATTTGACTTAATGTTTAATTTGTGTTTAAAAATGATACTGCATTTTTAAGATGCTATTGGTTATGCCAAATCTAGTGGGTAGTTTTACAGTCAAATAAAAATCTCAGAGAGGAAAAATTTCAAGTTTCTGATGTACTGTTCATTGAAATTGTGGAATTCAAATCTTGAAGATGAGAAATCCTTCTTATTCTTTATATATGTTTTGGTTTTGTTTTTTTTTTTCCATTGAGACTGAAGAAAGTTTTTAAGCTAAGGAAAAATCTTTGAGCATGTTGTCATGTGGATACTATTTGGGAACCAAGTGCCCAATTTTGTGAATTGCACTGAAAACAACACCAAAAAAAATTCTGTCTGATAGACCTATTTTATTCAGATGTTACCTGTGAGATTTCTATAACATAGCAAATTAGTAGACCAAAAAATAATGTACAAAAAATTTACCAAGCCCTTACTTTTGTGGTTACATTTTGTCCTTAGTTTTAAGCTAGCATCACTATGGTAAGATGAAACTGTCATTGTGTTACCTGTGATAACCTTTTGTTCCTGTTTTTGATTTAATTTTCTCTATTGTAAGTGTTTATAAAATTTAATGACGTAAATTGCACCTGATAAAAAGTGAAAGTCTTCAAGAACTGTATCCTGACTTTGGGGAATGGCCATGGTATTTGTCATAGTGTATTCATAATAGCATTAGGAATTTAATTCATACTTTACATGCACAGATCTCATTAATTATCTTTTAAATTATTCCATCTTTCCATAGATCTTTCACTTCTGCCCAACCAACCTTCGTTGTCCACCAGCCAAGCACATTAATTCTTATATATAATATTAGAGGTATCACTCTGTTCTGGTAATTCAAACATCATGTGTCTTATCATATTTTCTGTTTCATAGCTCCCAAAGACATCTGGCTATCTTAAAGTCAATGGGAGTTAGATACATAATCTGCTTTGGTGCTTTTGAAAATCTCTTACATGCCTAATGACATGTTTAGGGCTCCTCTTTAAAATAAGCTCCTGATTTTTCTGTATAATCTTATACTGTCTTGTACTGTAACCCTTTGATGTGCAGGCTCTCCTTTGTTAGAATCATGTCAAGTACTGATCACAAGAAGATGACTGTTCTTGTCTGCACTACCATCTATGATTAGAGGGGAAAAAAACAGAGGGGAAAAACAGAGGCTTAGATGACACATAGGACTACACACTTGCAAAGTCTTATTATTTATTTAATTAAGGAATGTTTTCCTAAAAAGCTTAATAAAAGTACCTTATGTATATTATTGAGTAACAACACCATTTAATCATATCACTGTACAAAGAACGAAAGCAGTGGGACATACTTATCTGGTATCCAATCATTAAAGTTACCATGAAAAAAAATTATTCATATTTCCTTATCAAATTAGATGATTACAATTTGGCTTTCACTTCTTCATGGAGAGAGCATTTCATGGAAGTGCTTTCAAATATTTGATCAGTAGTTATATGCAAAAAACAAAAGAGTACATCTCTTAGCCCACAAAATTCTGTTAGCTCAGCTGCAATGAATTTGACTGTATTTGAGTGAGTCCTTGCTGAAATTTGTGGGGGTATTTTTAATATGCCTACTGAGGGAGTAGGCAAAGAGCTGCAAATCTGTTTAAATCAAGAAGATTCCTTTTAATCTGAGGGGACTGTGGGAGTACAAGTGTTGGGTTTTTTATTATTTTGGTGATAGTTTTTAGTACGTTGAAGAAGCAAAGAATACTGCTCTCAGACATGAAGAGCAGAACAGGAAAGTGCTATTAAAGCACTTAAAAACCAACACATTGACAAAGTAAGACACTGTTTAGTTTATTTCTGCTTGGAGCATGAGGACTTGTCAGAATGTTAATTTTCTCATTAAGTGTACTGTGGAGTAGTACAGAATCTTTTGAGGTATACATCAAGGCTTAAACAAAGCTAAATCTCAACTATCAATTTTCCCTTATGGTTTGCCCTTAAGATTTTTATACATTTTTATCATAAAGATGAATATTTAACTATCCATTTCTACAATTATCCTTAAAATGAATGTGAATTTGTTGAAAAGAATTTGATCTACAACCTGTATAAATATGATAGTTAGTTGTTACAATAAATTGTGAAGGGTTTATCATGCCTGATTAACACAAACAAGTTTGAAAGTTTAAAAGCCTAAAAGTTATTAATTAGCTACTTCATGTTTTTCTGCAATAAAAACGTGAATTAAAAATGGAGAACATCAAGGCACTTGCTAGTATATGTTACTCTCTGCCTTAAAGTTTTCTTCTGAATGGCATTCCTGAACTGCGGAGTTGATATTCCTAGAAAAGAAGATAGGTCCACCTGTTACATAAAAAATCCTGTTACAAGCAACAGCAAACATACTCTGTATATGAGCTAAGAGTTTATTGTTGGACTCCTTAAAAACTTATCAGTGAATCAAAATAAAGTACAATTACTGGCATTAGTCTAATTTATAGCGCCACTATTACTGACTCCAAAAATCCTTGCTCTCTTAAAAGGATGAACATTGCATAGACTTTCATCCTATAACTCAAGAAGAAATTAAATATTGTTTAAATGTAACAAAATATCAGATTTGATGAAATGAAATCAACATGCTTATTTCAAGTCATACAGCTAAATATTTTTTTCCTTGCTGAAAAACATATATTAGAAGGATATTGGTGCTTATTGTAGAATTAGAAAAAAGATAAAAATACTGCATGAAAAATAGAAAATTCAGTCTGATTTTCTGGACATAATGAAATTTTTGACCTAGGTATTTTTTTAAGAATGAAGACTTAAAAAAAAATGGTACAAGAGAATCCAATTAAGATGTTTAACTTCAAGATCAAAAAAGGACAAAAACAACCAGAGGCACCTACTGGGTTTTTGCACAGCAATACCAACAATGATCTAAAACAAAACAAAAAAAAACCCAAACAAACCCCCAAACAAACAAAACAAAACAAACAAGCAAAAAAGCCCCCAAACTTTATAGTAATTAAAAAATAACTTGATGCCCTCTTTGTTGTAAACTACCACATGACTCCCTCTCCTCAACTCCTCAACTGCACCAAATGCTTAATATTCTCTAAAATTGTGATGATGAAAAAAAGGCAACCAAGAAAAATGTGTGGCCACTGGGGAATGAAACTTGTCTCCAGATTTAAAATTATGACCATACATATCCAAACATACACACACATTTCCATATATATGTGCACAGATACATAGACACATTTTGAGTTTCTCAGACACTTGTCAGAAAAACTACACTATATATCTATATATATTCAAACAAGAGGACAGCAGAAAAGCAGTTCTTTTTCAATCAAACATTACCGTGTAATTTTTTTTTGTTCTGAAGAATATCATCAGATTCTCAGATATCGTATACTCCATGTTATAATTCACAGATCTTATCTGCATACTTTCAACTCAGCAACATTTGAATAACAAAAATGGTACTGTCTCCCAATCCATGTGCCTGTTGAGAAATAGTAACCCCTGCACCCTCCCCCAAGCAAAAAAAAAAAAAAAAAAAAAAAGGGAAATAAAAATAGAGACTAGAATTTGATTCTAAAATCATTTCTGATATGATTGCTTGTATGAATTTAAGGAACTCAGACTTTGGTCACCAAGGATGTTGTTTATGTCTATACAAGGCTCACTGTTTAACACTCCTTTGATATGGCATGTCAATATATTTTAATTATTGTATTAAAATGTTAACACATAGTTTGTTAAATAACTTGTCTGCAGCTCTTCTTTTTTTTTTTTTCTCACTGAAAAAGAAAAATGCATCAGTGGTTGTTTTTTTAGCAGAGGCACTCACACAAAACCAAATCTATTGAAGACCAATTTTTCATCATCTGTCTCACTTTAACATTTAACATTTTTGTTGCTCAGTGTAAATCAAATCTCAAAAAGAAGCTTGCTTTTCTTTAAAAACCATTTTTTTCTCTGAACCTCTGACAAAAATGCCAAGTAGGACAGTGTCCCTTGATGTTTGCTTTCTCATCAGATGGAAAACAGATCACCTATTATAAATAGCTCTGACAAGTCTATTGCAATGTCAGCTTTCCTTTCTGCAGCTTTATTGTGAGAAAGATAGTTTTCCCTGTAGTTTTAAAGGGCTTTAACTTCAAGTATGCTAAGAAGTTCCTCTCTCTACAAGCTGTAAGCTCTGAAAATTTCTGAGGAGTATTTGCATATACTTGTTTATGAGCATGAAGTACAACTTGATGTTCCTGCTTCTGCAAGTCATCTTTGATCTTTTGCTTAAAAAAAAGCAATTGAATTCGAAAGTTTAAAAACAGAAATAAAGAATTATCACATGCAATATTTTCTTGAGAATTTCCTGATGCTTTTCAGAAAACTGAATCAAAATTCATTTTACATCAATTTTAGCAATAAAATGCCACAAAGTGCACATGATGAATGAGCATGTCTACCTCTTGTATATTTAAAGAGAAGAATTAAGTCTAATGGCAAAAAATGGTTTTCAGAATACATTGAAAATATATTTTAGTGAGCACTGATAAAATAACAATAAAACAATAAAATTTGTGTATACACACAGCTTTTAAATGGAATAATTTGTCTAAAAGTCATATTTAAAAAGATGTTAATAAATGAGAGAAATTTCATTAAATCACTTGTTATATACTGCAGAAAGAAAACAAATTTATTATATTTTTTATGCACTTACATATATACACTTGGTGCTATGTTTATAACATGGTAGATGTCTATAACAGTTCAAAACCTGCAAAGCATTTATAATATTATATATTATTTATAATATTATATATTAATAGTTAACATTAATATTAACATTAACTGTGGCCCTCCAAATAATGTTAAATTTTACACGGAACCTTGACACAGAAGTTTTTATCTGTAGCAACATGATCCAAGCCTTGGTGGAGGATGAGGCTGTGTGTATGGTAGTGTGATCACAATGATTTTATTATATTATTATAAAAACATCATCTTTTATTAAGAAATCCTCAGAAAGATACATTATAGAATAATGTTGAATGAGCAGTGTGACAGCCAAAAGATTAGTCCAACTTTAAAAATGCATTATTATTTTACAAGGCAGTCCCACTCTGTCCAACTACTAAGTAGAATAGATGTGGTGGAAGAAGGAGTTAGACAGATTGACACATTTCTGACCCTTTCTCATGTATTCCTGAAATGAAGCTGTAATTATTATGCATGTTGCAGGTTATGCTGATGAGCTGATAGAAGAGGTTGTCAAATTATACAGCACACAATCACTCAATACACAGTAGAAGAAAGCGCAGAGAAGGATTTCCAAATCTGTCTACAACACGTAAGTTTCCAGGCAAAATGAGCATTCTGGAAAGCCATATGTCACACTTAGGTAAATTAGACATGCATATGTTGAGGACAAGAAAACACCCATAAAGAAATAAGGAGATGAACTGTTTCTAAGTTATCAAGTGGAATCCAGATCAACCACTCTGTAGAAATGAGAAAAAAATGAGAAAAAAATGAGATATACGTTCCTTTTTCTAAATTGATACCACCAATTCTACTCAAGGCTACCATTTGACACTTTCTGGCTGGTGAAAAGAGAAGGTTATATAATGTGAAAAGACTGTTATTGAATCCAAGGCAGGCAGCACCTTAATTAAAAAAAAAATCTGATAAAACTAAAAAATAAATACAATAGTGGGGTTTATTAACTAAGAAAAAAAATATTCCAGAAGAATCACAAGCCACTTCGTAGTTAAAAGTACAGCTCACAAAATATTTAATAAAGTAACTAGCTAAGTCTTTATTTCACCTGGAAACTTATATTAGTATATTATAAAACCAACCAATTTATTCAATAGAACCTTTGGGTGGCAGCATAGTCTACCATTTTTCAGTGACCCATACACATGTTCCTCTTCTTTTGGAGTGTTTTCAAACTTTCTAATGATCCATTTCATTTGGAATATTCTTCTCCTCAAATAACATACTGATGATAAAGGTTTCTGAATATGCTTAAAAAATCTGTCTCTTACAGACTCTTTTAGAGGAGAAAGAAAAGAGGAATAAGAAAAGAAAAGGAGAAGAAACAAAGAAAGAAGTGGACAATGCCTCTATTATTCAGTGCCATTTGTTTTGGTTTTGACACACTTCAATTCAAAAAAAATAATCGAATTCAGATATGTACTAACTGATCCTCATGAACTTTTAACTTTATAGTGAGCAATAAAACTCACTGATCCTCTCCATTATCTTTCTCACCCCTCCCCCTCGTAACCACTTATTATCTGGTAGTTCAGAAGATACATCTGTATGTGATAAGGCTTCTCATCTTAAGGGGAGGGAGGAAAGAAAAAAAAAAAGAAAAAATAAAGAAAAATTGAAGAATTGATTATACTTCTTAAATTTTTGGTGATGATTTTAATCATCCATATATATTTTTCTTCCTGTTTATACTTTCTCTCAGAGTAATTTTAATTTGATTTGGAAATACTTTGTCAGATGTCATCAATAACAGACAATAGAATTTGCCCCACTAATTGTTACCAAGCACAGCATATAAGTAGAGAACAAAAACGTACAATTTCAAATTTAGCCAACATGTCAGAGCTAACGGTTTTGCTACAAAGACCTACTGATCTTTGTCCATCAGTGTCTTGATTTTTTTTGTTTACTTTGACAGTCTGCAAATTCTTGTCATCCACTACTGAAACTCCTATTAGATGACAGTGTGGATTCAGAGTAAATACAGAACCACTAGTAAGCCCTGTAATACTTCGGTTTTCATCGCTAGTACCACTAATACCGGTCATATTTAGCTTTGTTTAATTAAGAAGTTCTGCAAAACATCAAATAAGGCAGCAATACAGGTTACAAATAGATTTATATCTCTATCTTAAGCAATATACATTGATTATGAGCAATGTTTAAAATATGATCTCAGAGAAATATATCGTTGTCATAGGTTTACCTACTAGCCCCCCTGGGGCTGATTTTTTCCAGGCAGATTTCCGGAAAAATAAAAGTCAGTCAAAAGTTTTAGTAACGCCTCTGCCAGTTACATATTTAAGAACAGGGACAAGCCCCCTCCCTTCAGCAGGGAAGAGACTGAAAACTAAAAATCTCTGCCATCTGTGGAAGACTGTTGGAGAGTGGAGATCCCCCTCTGCAGCTCATGAAGGAGCCCACGCCAAAGCAGAGCAGTGCATGAAGAAGATGTGACTCCATGGTAGGCCTAGATAAAACAGAGTCTGCTGGAGACCTGTGGCCCATGGAGAGAGAGAGACCTTCGCTGGAGCGAGTCGGCCCGGGTAGGATCTTGTGATCCAGTGAGGGATCTATGCTGGTGCAGCTGAATTTTTTACCTAAGGGACAGCAGAGAATGGAAGAACTGTTGCCTGAAGGTAAATTCACGCTAGAGAGGTCCATTAAGGAGGGACTACACAAGAAACAGGGCTGGACTCAAAAGCCATTACCCCTTGTGTCTATGGGAAGACCACGGTAAGTCAAGTGTCCCCTTGCAGTCCATGGAAGACCCCACAGGGTCTGGGTAACACCCAGAGCCTCAGTCTGAGCCCAGGAGGAGGTAAGCCCAGCCCCAAGGTCGACATAGAGGAGAGAGAGAGAAAGGGAAACATTTCAGCTGAGACGAATTTTCGAGTGCTGCAAAATTATTTAAATGACCTGGAGCTCCAGAAACAGAAAAGAGACTGCTTCTCCTCTTGAACTGATACAAGGAGGGAGGGGTATTCTGTAAATATATAGTACTTTTACCTAGTTAGAATGGTTGTATATATAGTTTTTTAGTTTTTATCTTTCTAGTAATAAATCCTAATATTATTCTCCCCACATCAGATCTCTTTTGTCTGCATAAACCTTCTCTCAACTCAATTGTGTGGGGGATGAGAAAAATTGGCCCAGAGAAACCCCACAACAATCATTTGAAATAATTTCCTGAAAATGAAGTGTAAATAACTCACTACACCAAATGTCAGATAGAAAATGCAGCCAGTGCCAGAGTTAACTGAAAAGCTGTAGCATTGTCAATGACAATAGAGTATCACTGCTCACATCCTATTATAAAAATGTTGGACTTCTCTACTCCGAAGATTAAAAAAATTTAGCTGTAATCCAGGTCTTGTCTGACATGACATTTTGGAAGGAAAAGCTCAGTAACTTTTGTACTTAGCAGTAATAGGATAACATGCTACAGTAGTTACAGTAATTGCCCAACACCCCTATTGCTTAGCTGCCTTTTTTCCCCTCTTTTATCCTCTCCCTCCATTTTCCACAAGGAAGAGGCTTGCAAGAACATTACATATATCAGGGAAAAGAAAACAAACAGACATACAAAACCCAAACAAAACACCCCAAACAAAGAAAAGAAACCTCAGTCTCCTCCAAATTCATTCAAATAATTTGTACAAATGACAATGAACTCAACAAAAACATCCCTAGTATTAAATCAAAGATGTAATGAAAACAGTAGTTCTTGAATTACTTACGAATTTTTACATCTTTTAAAGTTATTTTTCTTTAATTATCATGTGTGTGGTCATGATCATTTTAAAAGTAATTAATTCTGCACATGTATTGAAGCCTTTAAAAACCTAAAAATATTATCTTCCCTTCCTATAACTTTCCTGCTCTCATTTATTGGACTAAGTTTTTGATATATTTTTTTTTTCTTTAGGCTGAAAAGAAAGGCTAAAAGAAGCGCAAGTAAGTGTTTGGAATATATCTCTAATTGGAGTTCTACATTTAGTTTTGCTAAAGCAAACTAAAGAACATTGTACAATCTGAAACATATGAAATGTAAATGTAAACAACAGACAT